>VWZD01010847.1:558315-604947 GCA_013396695.1 Sakesphorus luctuosus
AGGAGGGTTGTGGGGTTTTGGTTGCTGTTAGTTTTGTTGGGTTTTTTGGTTTTTATTTTGCTTTTTATTTTGGGAGTGGGGGCATTTTGTGTGTGTGTGTAGGATTCTGAGTATCAGCTGGCTAGGAATGAGACAGTAGTAGCAAAACGAATGTGGGCTGGCAGGATAACCCAGGTGCTGTATTCTGTTCATGCTACCTGTGATTTCATGAGCCCTATGTCAAAGCTGCCACATAAAATGTTTTTTCAGACTACTGATTTTGCCTTTTATCTACAAAGAAACTCATTCAGCAGGCTTTTCCGCTGCTGGCCTCAATGCCTTTAATTTCATTTTAAAAAAATCAAGGAAAGAATCTGGATCACTGGAATGTTAGGCTCTTTTTGTGGTTCAAGTCAGTCAAACCTAGCTTGCCCACACTGTCTCCCTTGGGTATGCCATTCAGGGTTCAGCCTCTTCCCCTCAGCAAAATACATCCCTTTAAGTCTGCTGTGCAAGTCCCTCTGCTGCCGTTGTGCCCTGAGTGTCAATGAGTTGCAAATGCACCTCACCTCTACTAAGCAATTTATCTCTCTGTCCTAGTTCAGCAAGTGGGACCAGTTGTCACTGTGTGGGGGTGGCCAAAGCTATGTATTCTACCCCCATCTATTCATTCCCAAGGTCAATGGCCCATTTGCAGCAGCTTCCCAGGGAGTCGTTAGCACCTCCACTCCCAGCCTGAGGGGGCGTAGGTGCTAATGGGCCNTCTAGAGGCCACCTAAAATTGAAAGGATCATTCTAGTCAAACTGTAAACACTTTTGGCTTCTCTTTCCTTTTCTCTTTGAGGGACCCTTTCCTCATGCCCTTTTAGGCCAGCCTACCAGAGCTGTTGCCAAGACATTAAAACTATGTTGTCATAGTAACTTTAGACTCACTTGTCAATGCTGCTGGAAACACCAACTACCAAAATAATTTCCCTTTGTTATTGTATCAATTATGTTATCCCCAACCTCATTTCTTTAAGTCCTTCTACTGGTTCTCTTTTCTAACGCATTTTCATCTATGGGCACGTCATTCCTGCTTGGAGCAGGCAGGAAGATAGAAGGCTGCCTTATGCATACAGTTATCACAGATGAAAACATGGTCATATAATCACAGAACCTTTTCACTTCCAAAACCTGTGCAATGTCACTAACCACAAATGTAACATCTTTGAAGTGAGAAACGTATCACCCAGTATAGTGGTCAGGGTCAAGCCATGTTGGATATTTCCAAGAACAATCCCTGACACATGATGATCCTGCTGATAATGAAGAATAATTCCTCCTGATTTCTCCTGCTTATCATTCACAAATAATCCCTCAAAGAATACACCTCTGTTAGATCTGCTGCATTTTTCTCAACTGTTACTCTGCACAAAAAAGCCTTTCACCATGACAATTACAAGTCTGGAGAAGCCTTTTTCAAGAGACAGACGGGGTTAAGTCTCTGGACAAATTAGACTCAGTTGACTTTGGCTTTAGACTGTAGAAAATGGAACTCTTACCCTGTTGCCAAAGCTGAAACACTAGTTCTCAAATTCCTTTCCAGTCACCAGATTGCATTCATCCCAGTATAACACAGGATGAACAGATTTAACCCTGAAAGCATATTTTACTAGCCACAATTCTAAGACTTTTTCCCTGTTTGACTCCAGAACATACTGACAAGTACTAGATCCTTTTTAGTGACTGTGTCGAGCCCCATTAATTACATTTATGGAGAAAAGAAATCCTGTGCTGACATCTAAGAAACCTGAAGCCAAATTTGTTTTCTTAGTATTACACCCATATGACAGAATACTCTGATCCCTTTCTTTTCATGGAATACAAGGAGGTTTCATGCTTCCCCTATGTATAATAAAAGTAGTTACCCTCTGGCCAACGGAGATTGTTGCTTCTGAAAATTGTTTTTCTCTCTGGTTTTATTGGGCAAAGTAATTATTTGAACCGCCAAAGAACTGTCTGAACAAAATCTGGGACAGCAAACCCATCAACTCACAGATTTCCTAGACAGACAAGGGCTCTAAGAAAGTTTGCCGTCATTTTCTTTGCATAACAAGACAATGAAAGTGCAGTCACTGCAAGAACCAGTTTGTAATGTTGAGGTATGCAATTTAAAACCCAGAAACCCCCTTGTTATGAGAAACTTTAATACTTAATGCGCAGTTTAAGTGCACATTTAAAAACTCATGAATGCATGCAAATCATGCAAGCAGCAGAACATACTTTCCTTTAACCAAAGTCTCTGGCACATCAGAGGGACGAAGCAAGGAAAACAGCATTCCTTCAGCACCTTATAATCCTTGCAGCTGAGAGGGATATCAGATCCTTGCTACATCGGAAGGTAAGTTTACATTCATCTCCTAAAATATGCCTACCTCTCCTTCAGACCCCTACCAAAGAAAATTGTCTGCAAGAGAATTGTGGACAAAATTGCTTACCAATGAGCAACAATGGCAGCACTGTCCCCTGCATTGTGTAAAACAGACAACCAGTCTGCATCTGCTCTAGAAAGGCAAGCAAAGAAAAAAAAAGAGAGAGAGAGGCAGAAGAAAACCCACAAAACTTTCTAGGTCTTGTTTAAAAGGAGGTGATAAATATATCAACAAAAACTGGGGCCATGTAGTCACACTCTGCCACTTCTCCTAGCACCCTGCAGCAGGAACAGACACAGTATTTGCTTTGCAAGAAAGATAGGATATTCCTGGGACACTTCTGATTATTTTAAGCTTCTTTGGTTTCCCCTCAGCTGCCGTATGCAGAGTCCCTCTACTTAGCAGGAGGCAAAAAAGTTACCTTTCTTCTATATTTAGCAGTTACATGTCTAACTGAAGCTTTGATCACTGTACTCCAGAATACATCAAACCTGTGCTGGTTCTCTACACTCATGGTCTTAGTTAGGCCTTGCATAAAACTTTTGAATGGAAAAGGCTCAACTATGCTGCATGCAGCTCCTACTGTTAAGACACTAAGAAATAATTGGTCTCTCATTTCCAGGAATCCCATCCCAGGCTTCAGAGAAAGGCAGATGAATCTTGTACATTATATTCTTAAATTTAAGAAACTGGTCTTTATTGAGATGGCTCTGTTTTTTGATTAAAGTAAAAAAGCAAGTGGTGCAGAGCCTCTCGATTAAGCTGAACTTTACAATGCATGCAATAATTTAAGTGTGGTCAGCATGCAGGAAGTAACAAACACTTCATATTAATGCAGTATTAAGAATGGTATATCTGAACTTCACGAACAATAGGTAATTGAGGCAAAAACTAAACAAAATAAACACAATTCTCCAGAGTGCAGTTTGAATAGAAGCATGAAAGCAGTCTGAAATTGGTTGTTGTGGCCCTCTCTTTGCAAAAGTACTGGGTAATAAGCCAGACACACTCCATGGAAGTTAGCACCATGCTGGTGGCTTCAAAGAGCTTGCACTGGTTCAAAGCATCCCACAACACTCATGTTTTGACACCTTATAATAAATATTTGTACTTTATTGTCCTTCGTAACACATGGACACTTAGGGCCAGATTAAAAGTATTGAAGTTCCTAATGCTACTGACACTTTATTGATTTTAGTGGACCCTTAGACACAGAGGCAGAAATCACATGTGAACCTCAGCCTTAACCAGTTACTACTCCATGGCACCTAAAATTCCATTTATAACCAAATGGAACATTAGGAAATGTTACATAAAATGCAGGATGACAGGAATAGCGTAGTCGTTTGATCCTGGCTGGATATCAGGCAGCCAGAAAACCTTCTCTATCATGCCCCAGCTGGACTGGGGAGAGAAAATATAAGGAAGGGTTCATAGATTGAGATAAGGACCAAGAGAGATCACTTACCAATTACCATCACAGGCAAAACAGATTCAAAGTGATTAATTTAATTAATATCCTCACCAACAAAATCAGAGCAGGATAATGAGAAGTAAAATAAATCTTACAAACACCTGCCCCCATCCTTCTTTCCTTCCCATGTTCTACCTCCTTGTGCACAGGAGACAGTCTTTCACGAAACTCTCCAGCACGAGGCCATCCCACAGGCAGCAGTTCTCCACAAACTGCTTCAACATGGGTCACTCTTGCACAAGGTACAGTCTTTCAGGCACAGGCTGTTGCCATGTGGATCCCCCACAGGGTTACAAGTTCTACCAGGAAACCTGCTCCGGCACGGGCTCCTCTCTCCATGAGTTTGCAGGTCCCTACCAGGACCCTGCTCCACTTCAGGCCTCCCACAGACTCACAGCTTCCTCTCAGGCATCCATGTTCTCCAGCAAGGGTCTTTTCCACAGGCTGCAGGTGGATCTCTGCACCCCTGTGGATCTCCACAGGCTGCAGGGGCACATCCTGCTGTACCACAGGCTGCAGGGGAACCTCAGCTCTGGTGCCTGAAGCACCTCTACTCCCTCCTTATTCACTGACCTTGGTGTCTGTAGAGTTGTTCCTCTCACATGTTCTCACTCTGCTCTTTCCTGGCCTCAATTACACTTGCACAATATTTTTTTTTCCATCTTAAATATGTTAGCACAGAGGTGTTATCACCATTTCTGATTGGCTTGGCCTTGGCCATCAGTAGGTCCATCCTGGAGCTGGCTGGCATTGGCTCTGCCGGGCATGGAGGAAGCGTCTGGCAGCCCCTCACAGAAGCCACCCTTGTAGCCCCATCACTACCAAAAACCTGACCAAGCAAACTCAATACCCAAAAGATAATAAGTTGTATGGGTTTTGTTTGGCCTTTTTGTTTGTTTGTTTTATAACTAAAAAAATCTGGTGTCATAATGAAGATTACTTTTGCCAAGGATGTCGATAGGAGGCAGACATTAGATTACATTATGGGACTGTTTAAAGTCAAGACAGAAATCCACTTTTTAAGCAACTATCAGCAACAGGGTCGTAGCATCAAGGGTCAGTAATTTTGGATTCAACACACAAGAAAACAAAAGACCATGAAAGAATATTTGCACACCCCTTTAAAGTGTGAGACAACTGAAGACATTGAAGTCTCTATCAAAATCAGTAACACCCTAGAAGCTGAATTTTCCATTAGCCACAGGAAAAACCTTTCAGCCGTACTGAATAGCAATAGCTATTATACATGCTTGGATGAGGCAGCTTCATTTCTCCTTTATCAAGCTGGTTTTCTCTTTACAAACAGCCCTCTATGCAAGTCCTCAGAAAGCTACTTTTAAATACTCAGATTTTCTGAGGCGCATGCTAAGTTTGCCATTTTCATCCAAGACAGTAATTTCAAACTGATGAACCTTTAGCTATGAGGATCTAAAGGTCATTCAGGGAGTGTTGCTTTCCACATAGTTGATTCTCACCATATACTCAACTTCCATGCAGTTGATTTACTTCTGCACATAACCAATCCATTCCTTTCCTGTCAGAAAGCATTTTTATTTTACTCCAATCATTCACACACATCACTTTAGCTTGGGCTAAAAATTATTTTCTTAGATGTCTTCAGTCTTTCCTTACTCTGCTGTCACTACTTCTGGTGAAAAAGGATACCAGTATCTGGGCAATATAGCACATTCCCAGGGATTCCTCAAGTCCACTGCCATCTAGGAAAAACACCAAGGAGGGTATTAATACAAGAACTACAGACCTCCAGAATTTATCACCACTCTTTCTGATTCACTCATGATGGTTTTGCTCTTCCTGCTGATCTTGAGAATCACAAAGAATTTATTGCCTTTGTGTCACGTTGTGGCTACAAAGATCAGAAAAGCAACTTAGTGTTTCCCAAAAATTTGTTCCACTGTTTTCTGAATCCTAAATTAGCTAAGCGTGTTTTTTCATTATTCATGTCATTTAAGTATATTTCTAATTCCAAGAAAGTCTCTATTAATCAAATTCAAGGAGAAAAAACCCCAAATACAACAAACAAAAGAGCCCATGTTTTGAAGGTCCAGATCTACTTATAACCCCACACCTTATTCAGTAGGATTTTTAACTAACATTTTGATATATGGGGATTTATATCTATCAAGCAAACAAACCTCAAAACCACAATGATGTTGCAACACTGTTTTATGATCTAAGGCACATGAGCACATCTGACTATTTTGAAATGAAACTTCCCCACACAACCTGAGCTGCCTCTTATGAGAAACAGTCATGTACAGTGTTCTTCTCTGCCCCAACAGGATCAAAAAGAAGTCACAGGAGTCTCTACTTCTCTTATCAGCTTCAATCCATAATTTGTTTTTGGTCTTCATTCTGCAGACTAGGGCTTGTCAAGCATAGCATTGTTCATGCCATTCGCATGTTCTCATCACATACATTAACACTTTAGATAATGAAAAAATGGGTTTGTTATTGGTATGTTTTGGAAATGGAATGAAGAAAGGAGGAGTTCTTGGGCTCACACTTCAGCTTTCTGTCCCTTGGAGCGTCTGCTCACACATACATGGTGATCATCTTGCTTGGTTTCAGAGACATACTCTGAATTCTGCTGCTTCTAGTGACATCCAGCAATAGGAGCTCTGTCAGTGAAGCTGAGAATGCTCCCAGTCACAGACCAGCAGGTGTAAAGGCTATTCTACCCCAACTGACTAAATACTTTAGGATTTGGGAAAACGAGGATGGAAGGGAAGAGAATCGGGTTTGCTATTTCATTTTGGACTGCAGCACATCCTCAAGTTCTAGCCATTAAAAGACCTCTACCCATTCTTCTTCTGTTCTCTATGGGAAAAGGCACCACTTCCAGATGCAAGACCTCTCTCTCGAAACAAATGAGTATAAAGCAACTTGAAACCCAAATATCAGACTTATCAGGAAAGCATACCAAATGGTGCTGCAAGAGCCTTCAATTTACCTAAGTAGCTATTTTTCACACACAGGACAGCCTATGCCAATAAAAATTAAATGAAGTCTCAGAGTTTCCTACTAGCTGCTTTTCAGGTCCAAGCAGCTTGACTTCCCTTGCAGAGTATCAAATCCCTCCATGCATCCAGAACACAGTTTTGATATGTTGACTGAATGCAGCACAGTGCTTTTTGTTTTCTCTTCCCGGCTTAAAAATAAATCCTATAGAAGATATGGCAAGTTTGTTGCACTTCATTGTTGCCACCCTTTACATTCAAATCTCCACAGTGTGATAAAATATTTCTCTTCCCAGAGCTGTATGGGGACTTGGGCTAAGAAGCATTTTCTGTTAAGCTGATTTATCCCATTCTTACTCTTTTTTGCCCAGTGTACTTCTTGATAGTATGTATCTATTTGGAGGTCAAATCAATTATTTTAGTCTAAGATGTCATTTCTGGACCCAAAGTAAGAGCACTTTCAGTTTAGCAAGTCTTAATAGAGGTTGTTAAGGGTGTCTGACATTTTTTGACCTTTGCTCTGCTATTTCAGAGTTTGAATAGGTCTGATTTAATTAGGCAAAACCAGTTTAAGAATGAATACAAATTTAAAGGCTCGGAAGGAAGGATATATTTATGGGGAAAATTACCAATTCAGTAACTTCAAACCGCAGACAAACTAATCATAGTTCACACTGATGAGGACAAACAGAGTCAATAGGAGAACTTTAACTGGTTGGAAATTAAAAAGAGATCATGTCAGCACCAAATTATGGTTAAGGAAAGCCTAAAAGTGAACCCAGTTCATGGGGGTTTTTTTTTCATTTTTAAATATAGTCAACCTTTGGAAACGTCCACACAAAAGTACAACGGGTTTTTTCTCTGTCTGGCCATCTCCTCTCCCTACACTAGGGATTGTTTTCCCTCTGAAGGAAGGAGCTTTTTCTCTCTCTGTGTGACCAGGAGGAAGAACAGATAAACTCAAATAATCAGAAATTCCCAGACTAGTAAAAAGCCTTGGGGTCCCACACATAATCTCTCTCCAGTTTGGCTTGGAGCCTGAAAAACAGGCACTGACAAGAAGTTAAAATGCATTTTCTGAAGCAGATGATTTGTGTAAGCCAGCTAAGAGCCAGCAGAGGTTGAGGGGTTCAGAAAACATGGTCTTTTTGCATTGGGTTCATTGTTCCTTACTGGAGTGTTAAGGGGGTAGTTTACTATTCTTTGTCACGTTTAGCTCTGGCTTCAAACTGGTGCACACTCTGTCATGACCCTCCTGGCTTTTATTCTTGTCACCTGGCCCTCATCCACACATTCTTACTACTTCTATTGTCTCATCTTCTAAAAATAAAGGGTCACAAACAAAAATATTCCTGTTTTATGCCTATGCAAACATATAGCACATAGAGTCCCTGAAGTTCCATAATGTCAAACTTTGACAGGAAAATTATACTGTATCCCAGGTCTAGGTTATTCCAACAAATGTACACAAAACATTGCAACTTGTAAAATAACTGACCAGTAGCCCATGTTCCAATATCAAACGGCTTATTTATCTACATTACTTACAATATTCATTTTGTAATATTAAGGTCATTTCACTGGGAAAGAAAAATCATAGATGACAGCTGTAGAATTCTTTTCAAAAGCTTTCTGGAAATGACTACATCATTCAGGCTGCAGAACTGAATCTTCTAAACTAATAACACTCCTGTCTTTAGACCTGAGATGTAGGTGGGCTCGTTTACAACCTGAATCAAGAAAATATATAGAAATGAACTTGCACAGCTGGGAACAAATGCCCATACAGGTGTAGGTACAGGTAAATCTGGAATTGATGTAATCAGTAGTGGCAGGAATAAACTCCAAGACATCATGTTATTAAAAAAAAAATAGTTTATGTTTTAGAATATTACCTTAAAAGGGGAAAAAAAGCATATTTAGAAAATGGATAGGGAAAATTTTACAAAACAAATAAAGATAAAAAATATTTATCTGTAAATCAAGCTAGGTGAAGGGCAGGGGAGGGAAGAATAGGAAGCCAGTTATCTCAAAACCCCAGGAGATAATAGTGTGGAACTGCAGGATTAAAACTTAGATAAATGTAATTAAAATATTTTCTGTTGGTACATTAGATTTGGACTTCATTATAGTTGGTGTTTCAGAGTCCACACTGATACAATCTAAAACACACTATATCCAAAGCAATCAGAAGAATTATCTTTACAACTAAGAAAATAGGTAGTCTAACTAACAGACAGGTTCTGAGGTTATTGTCCTTTTCCACCCTCAACCACATTAGAGTGAACAAAGAACAATCTGAAAAGAGAAACCAAGCAAACCGCATATCTCGGAAATCAAGGATTGTATGAGGAAATAAAAATTTATATTAGAAAATGTGGATTACAGTCCAATGAAGATATAGGCTTTTTGGAATGAATAAAACACAGCACGCAACATGGGATAATGCACCTGGTATTAGACACTACATAAAATATTTGTCTAAGGTTCTTCCTCATAGATACCCAGAACAAAAGTCAAGCCAAACACTTTCAGTGACAATTGTAATGAGATGTTTTCTGCATAGCTGAAGAAAATAAAAGACTGTGAGATAAATAGAGGAGCTTGGCAACTAATCATATATTTGAAAACCAAATGACAGGCCTTTGACCAACAGCAAAAAATGGGGAGTTTATCTTGAATAAGTGATGTGGAATGAGTGCAGTTAAAGAAAGATTCAGGCACCTTTTACGTGACTTTGTGCCAAGAACCAAAAATTCCTCCAGTTCTTTTTATAAGGCCAAATACAGACTTGATTTATTCCAGGGGGATGACAGTTCAGTCCACATTTTTTAACAGAACTGAAATACTCAGATATTCACATTGATGTCTGCCAGGAACAAAACTGAGTTTTAGGCAGACCTTTCCTTACGCCTTCTGAGGAAACATCAAAGTTTTGCTGCCAGCAAATTACAGCGCAGGGACCCGGGACTTTGTTTGGCCCAAACAGAAGAAAGAGCACTAAAGCTACTGAAACCAAATATTTGGGTTCTTCCAAAAGTCACAGGAAGCCAAAACCTTCAAAGAAAGCCTTGGTCTCAGATGCATCTTCAGCACTGTTTTCAAATTCAGAATTGCTCAAGACCAACAATTGTCAAGTATTCAGTTTGATATGCTAAAGATTTTTTTTATCATCCATGACTAACTCCTTAAATCCCATGCCTGAAACCAAGTTTCTTCTGTTTTGTTGTTGGGTTTCTTATGCTTTGTCTGAATATTTTCACTCTTTTCCTATCGTAGCAATTAATACAATAGTAATACTTTCCATTTCCCAAGATACTGCATCACAACCACGCAGTAAATAAAGGCCTTATTTCACAGTTCTCCTGATGGGCCTCAAGAGCAACAGTTTTTACTTCAGCAGGATTTGAAAACCTAATAGAAATTTCAGCTTAATAGCTTCCATAGCTTGAAGGCATCTGCAGTAGTTTATTTCTGTTCACCACAAGCTCAGTTATTAGCCAAACCCTCTAGCCACTGACCAAATTATCTTGTGCTCTTGGGAAACATGGACATTCACTTCCATTTAATCTTTAGAGGGAAGTTAATGAAATAATTTCAGCAACTGAACACCTGCACCACTGCTTATTTCTTTCAAAGAAGCCAAAATACAAATATTGAAATTAAATATTTTGAAATTTTTGATGTCATGTCACAAAGGAGGAAAGTAGAGCTGTGTTACTGGCAAGTTCTTGGATTCTGAAAGCATCCTGGGAACTCGAGTTGCACAGCATATGGGTGAAAGACCAAACCAGCAAGCTTTAAAAAGAAAAGTAAACTGCAACTTCAGGCCATAATCTGCTGCCTTTCAGCCATGCAGATAGCATCCACTACAAAAAACTACTTCATTATGGTGGCTGCATTTCATTTCAGACCAAAAAGGCCCCTGCAACTTTCCACAACAGTTCATGCTCCAAAGGAGCTATAGAAGTTGAGGTCAGTATTTGAAAAATATTATTTCACAACTTGACCAGAGAGTCATCTAGCATGTGTAGCTCTGCAAGCCAGTTATTTCAACAAATGTGAAATTGTTTTCTGTCCCCTTGAGACAGGCAATATCTCCTCTAGGAGATTAATTCCTTTGCCTTTTGGTTTACATATGGAACCCAAAACATACCTAGTGGTAGGAACTTCAGGCACAACACTGGAGGGAAAAAGCTACCAAAACACATTCTGCATCCTGACAGATATCACAGACTGGCTTTTGGGCCACTTAATGCCATTTGAGGGTGTTTCAGAAGTGCATAATACACTGAACATCCTTTCTACTACCAGAGGATTTAGCACTTCGGCATATTCATACATATGAATTGTGCCCAGGACAGAAAGCAAGCAATTGACAGTCAAAGGTGATATCATGTACTTAACTGGGTTCATTGCGTACTTATACAGAACTCAGATATAAACCAGCTTGAAGATGTCACTGGTTTTCCTGTGTGTCTTGGCTCAAACTAGATTAACATTTTATACTAGTGTTCTCCTTACCAAAAGATATTCCATTCACCTGAAGTCACACCTCATCTAATTTCATTCTCATCCTTCCTGAGAAACAAGATTTCCTCCCCCAGGCTTCACAAATAGCAGCTGTAGGCCAACTTTGCAACACCCACCAACACAGCATCAAAGGAGATAAGTGTCTGTTGAAATATTTATAAGCTTGACTTCCATGCCACAACACAAAACCAATCCTTAAGAAACTTCCTCCTTGTATGTAAGATAAACACCTGTTTGAAGGAAAATACATCTAAGCTGTTCTGTGAGGTATGAAGTAGGAGAGTGAATAATTCAGGCCCAACTCAGTCACTCTGATGCTGTTATAAAGGCCATGCCAACAACACAGCTGTGACAAAATTCCAGTTAGCAAACTCCCTGTCTCAGTGGAAGCTTCAGCAGGCTGATGACTGATTCATCTCGATGGCTGGGTGCTCTAGGACCTCTAAAACACAGGCATCTCTGCAGAGAAAGCAAACAGTAGTTGGTACTGACACCATTCACACTATATACAAAATGCACCAGGTCCCAGCAGTGTCACATGGGGTCCTTTCAGTAACCCTTAGGTAAATATCTATCTGTTCTTTAAATTACTGCAGGAAAGTCTTGCATTTCAGTGCAGGCAGGAATTAAAGATGTGAGTCTCTGTGAGGCCTCACTGGCACAGTTATGGGATAGACCAGCATGAGAGATCTAATCAAGAGACCCACACAGGCATCCAGCTGGAGGAATTTCAAATCCAGAGTTAGCAAGGTGAGGAGTGTGTAACAACTAGCATATTACAGAGAGCCTGCATTCTTGGCAGTAGCCCATCACCCCTCACATCTCTGCCAGCACTGCAGCTACATCCAGCCCTACCAACACCGAGTTCCAGAAGATCATGTACTCTGTGACAGAGTTTGGCTTAGTGTCAGCTCAAAGCCTTGATCAACAGCCTTTTGCCACACAACCCTCAGCTCAGATAATGAGGATGTGGCACCTTCAAAAAACCAAGAATGAGCTTTAAAAAGCAGCTTTTATACAGCAGAGCAACATTCCCATCAGCTTCTGTTGTGAGAACACACAGAATCCTTTGCTGCGTTATGTCAGTTTCAGAACAAGTTTAGTCAGGTAAAGCTGGGACTAACAGCATGAATAATTCCTATTTCCAATCCTTCTCACTTTCCTGTGCTGATTACATCTAGCATAACTAGGAAATTCACTTTTCTAGGAGCAAAACAGAACAATTTTCACCTACTGGAATGACTGAAAATTTCAAGATAAGAACCAAAACCATGAAACCTACACAGTTAGACTAAAAAATTGCCTAAAGACATGTGCTGTTTTTCACACTTTTATGCTTCTGTCTCTCCCCCTTGGGCAAACTCAAAGGCACAAACACTCACCATTTAACAATTACATTTACTCCATCTTCTTTTCTGCTAAATAAACATTACTTAAGGAAATTTATGAGCCATTCTAGAATTACAAATTCACTCTGGAAAAAAATAGCTTGATATTAAAAGAAATCAAATTTTCTAATGAGATCAAAGCTACCTACTTGGGATGAGAATCCAGTGCTTAAAAGCAGTACTTTTATCATTGATGGAGGAAATCAGAGAGCGACACACACTAAGATATATGCAAAGGGAAATCCAAGTATTGGCCATTCTGTTGGCCAAACTAAACTGAGCTCTGGTAAAGCTTTCAAAAGTGCCTCAGGCCAAGTTCAGAGTGTTTTAGAGACAGCTAGTTATAAATGCAGCATAAACATCAAAGAAAAGAGTACCCACTTAGTGGCAAGGAGTCACTCTACAGTAGACAGCAACCCCTATTTTTAGCACTCAGAAAATGTCTTATTGCTGATGGTAGAATGGATATCCAGAAATCTGCGGCAGACAAAGAAGCAGCACTGTCCTTATAATATTTATCACACAGCATTTAACAAACAAAAATATTTTTAAAATAGCATGGTCATATATCATATTATTAATGTGTATAGAAAAATATGTTGCAGCGTCTACAGGTATCCAATATGCCTCAAGAAAGCCATGGAAGTGGTAAGCAATTTAGTGGGATGAGGTAACAGCCCGAGAGAAGGAAAAGATACTACTGATGCATGCACAAGATTTCAAAAGTCTTCATATGCAAGCTGCTTCTCTTTCATCATTCTGTCCAGCTGTTGGAAAGACTTCTGCACATCTAGTTAGAAAGGGACCTGGCTAATATCTCAGGCACGGATCTGCTTCTTGATTTTATGAGAGTAAATGTATAGAACAAGGCAGGAGAAAGGTGGGGGTAGGAGAGAGGGAAAAAAAAACCAAACCGAGCAACAACAAACCACCAACAAGGAAATGACAACTCAAATAGCTTTAGATGAAAAATTTGGGGGAGTGATATCTCTGGAACCTGGTCCTACAAAGGATCTCAATAATGGCCTTAAAAATGCCCTCTCACATGGAGCTGCTCTCATTTTAGACCTCTCCAAAGCAGGGCTTCAAGACAGAAAACAAAGAACAAGTTAAGGATAGAGGGATTCCATAAGGAATGTGATCAGAGCTAGAGAAGCACTTTTAGAGGTGGCAAAATGTAATTCCCATCTCAGAAGAATAATTTATTTGGGGAGCCCATTCCTAAAGGCTCCTCTTGAGCCCTCTGAGTTCTCTTGTGGAAGGATTCACAGATAATTTTTTCCCCACTAGTAAAAGCATTCAGAGGCATTTTATTGAGGCAACACAGACAGAGTAGGTAGGCTTAATCATGACAATTTTACATGAATGACAACGTTTGAAGCACTGTAAAAGCTGTTATAGAGAATTTATATGTGCCCAAATAACAACAAAAGCAAAATATCCCTTCAGGGATAAGGAAAAAAATAATGAATACTTATTACCTAGGAATTGTTTACACTACTATTTGCACTACAAAAGTTGATTAAGTGATGTGAACAAAAGCGGCAAAGGGAATTAATGTTCAGCCACGGACTGCATTAGGGCTTAGGGCAGTCCTTTCTCAAGCAAGAATGGAGTTTGGAGGGGGCACGGTGAAGAAGCCAAACAACTCCTTTGGATCTATGCAATCACTCAATGTGATTTATTTGCTGGGATACACAGTAGGTGTAAGAGTTCTAGTTTCTTAAGCCCAGGGGACACACACACACACACACCCCCCGACACACACACAGGTTTTTGGAAGTTTCACTTCTCAGTCCTTAAAATTCTTCTGAGCACTTGCTGCCCTGCAGTGAGAACACCACCAGGTTTCTAGAACAGAGCTACTATTGCAGAGCAAGGGGAAATCGTTTCTTTATTAAGTAGAATTCATGAGGTACAAATGCCTCTTACATAATTTAAGTATCCCACAAATAATTCAAAATAACTTTTCCCATAGTAATCCTTAAGCAGATTGCATCAGTGCTTATACCACAGCTCTGCTTTGGGCCCTCTTCTTTGCAGTCCTGAATGGTTTTGTTTTCTGATGTACAGAATACCCACAACTTAAAAAAGTAGAAGGTGTAAGTGTAAATAACACTTTCAAAAGTTAGCAGAAATGTTTTAAGGGGCAAGAATCTAGATGAATATATTTCCCGAAGGTAGACGATTCTATTAAAATTACATCAATTACTTTCATATGTCTTTGTGTCAGTGGTTTACTCAGAAAATATAATTTTAAATAAGTATTGTAAAGACTCATGTAGCAACTTTTAAAGATAAACATCATGATGGAGGAGGAGGAATACTTTATTGGAGGAAGTTAGGAAGACTGTTGTCCACACTGAAAAGCCTCCATCCCAGACATTTCTTAACAGAAAAAGAAAAAAAAAAGCCCAGATTTTAAGAGGAAGTTAAGGAAGTTAGATCTTCCAGCAAAGCAACTACTACAAGGAGTGCCCAGTGTAAGGGTCCTAAAGTGCACAGCAGAATCTCTCCATGCTGAACTCAGGCAACCCCTGAGGAGAAGGCATGTCAGTCCCTCTTTTCAGTTAATCCTTGGCTTTTTTCCAAAGACCTCTCCAGAAAGGATAATTAATGCCAATTACAGGGTTTGGTCTTTTTTTTTAATGAAGTACACAAACCTGCATCTCTACAAAATTGGGCTCTATTAGATGCTGAAATAAAGAAATTAAAGGCTTCAGATTTGTTTTACTAATTCTCATTCAGTATATCTTGCATCAAAAATAAGTTGTATTAAAATTAAATTGCTTTTAAAACAGCATTGCTCTCATGCTTGTGAATCAGTCTACAGCTCTGATCAGGGTTCTTAAAGTTAGACAGGAGAACAAATTAAAAGATAAATGCACTTTTCCATTAAAAATAATATAAAATGCATTTTTAGAGGGAGTGTTGAATTGCTCTAAAGCAGTGATTAAACCCACATAAAACATATGAATGTTCTCTCTTTAAAAAGTTATAAAATCTCCAAGTAGAATCAACGGTTACCTTTTGTTTGTACAATATTCCCAAATATGGTATTGCATTTACTTATTCTAATCGGATACCACACCCTCATTCTTTTATTTACACAACATTCATGAACATTCCATCTCATTCTCCCTTTCTTCTCCTCTGACAGATGCCTCAGGTATTAAACTTTCCTGTGCACTATGCAACACTTCTGGTACCAACGATGGTATCCTGAGGTTGCCAAAGGCCAGGATTTGGTACATCCTGGCCATATTTTCAAGTGTTTCTTCAGGTGGGTAGATGAGTATTGCAGTTCCTGCTATTACTTTTTATTTCTATTGTGGTAGCTTCTCAATAACTCAGTGAGGTAGACACATCCTATTGTGACAGACACCTGGGGACTCATGATGAAAAGATGTTCCTTATTCAGAAGGGCTACAATCCAAGTAAGACAATGATGAGAGTGAAAGTTAGGTGTAAGAGAGAATCCACAACAGAGTTGCCTCAGTCAAAGGGATGAGAAAAGTACAATATGTAATATTGTAGAGTTGGAAAACTTAGGGCAAAAAGATCAAATGAAACAATTTCTGCCACTTACAAAGTGTTTCAAGTCCACTACCAGAGAAAATGAAAGAGCTCTGCTCTGAATTACTAGCAATACTTTGGTTTCAGTTTCTTGTCCTGAAAATGCTGTCCACAGGAAAGTCAAAGCAGCAGGAGGTTTTTGCTCTCCCACTAGTCCAGTCTCCATCTTAACTAAATAGATTTGGATAACAAAACAATTTGAACATAAATCTCAAATCTGATCTACGTCATGTATGAGGAAAATCCACAACTGATGTGGAAGCAAACTGAAGCAGCACCTGGTTGTACCAAAAGTAGACTCATATATAGTACTGCAGAGATTTTCTTGCCAGACCTCCCTCAAATCCTGCCCAATGTCTTCCAGTGCCAAATTCAGCATATGAGTCCTAAAGAATCAACAGAGAGAAATCAAACTAGTCCACAGGCTGCCCATAGCAGAAGTAGGTCAGGTTCTGATGTGCATCTGAGACATGGAGACTTAGACAGCCTTTCATAAACAGCAGCTTTAGCCTCAGAAAATGATCAGGGAAAAGAGAGACAAAATATTTACTTTCACTTTTTTCCTTCCATCTCAGCCATTTCAGATGATAGCTGAGCAAACAGTTCTTTGTCATTCACCCCAAAAAATGTAAACTTGCAGTTTTGATGACCAACACCTGAGCACTCATTCAGATGTTGTTATGCTTTTTCATTCATATAATGTTCAGATAAAAAGCATTACATTATGCATTTTCCTGGCTCAATTCCAAATACCATGAGGGCAGAGGGATTCTTCCCATCACTCAAACAGACAGAAATGTACTACATAACACTGCTTCAGTGGTTAAGAAAAGCCTTTTAGCTTCAGACGAATGTCATTCTTTTCTGAAGGCACTACTCTTCAGAACCTTTGTTATTTTATCTTTGAGAAAACCTTGTAAATGAGATTATAATGCAATATTACTAATTTCATAGATTGCACAGGTATTCAGGGTCAAAAGGAAACAACTTATTCCATTCTAAATGTAGACCTTATTCTTCCTCCTTCTCACAAGCTCTTGAACATCCCTGAATATCTACAGTTATTCTCAGTTCCTCATCACAGCTGTTTGCATTTATACCAAGTGAAGCTGATGAACGTGGAAAACTTGACCACTGTGTATGGTGAACTTTGGTATCTTTATGTGACATGAGGGACAAAAGAAAATACTGAAAAATGACTGCTCCTCCCCCACCACATCTCTGGATGCTTTCACAGCCTCTTGACTATCTCCTTTGCTTCCCTGTGAGATCAGCTTCTCTTTCTAACCCTGAAAACTGTCTTGTCCACTTCAGCTTGAGTAATCTTAGGTCTCCTTGAGCAGCTTTTCTTTTGTAGCTCTTTCCTGCCAAAGTTCACATAAATTGCAGAGACAGCAAGGGTCAGATTTATATCTTTTCTTCTAAGAAAATGGTTTGTTTTTCACATTATTTACTCACAGCTACAAGAGGCCAACCCAATCCTGCTTTCCATCTTGGTACTCCAAATACATACAAAAATAATCTACTACTGGCATTTTAGAGTAGAGTATTTTTCTTCATGGCACTCACCACCACTTGCATCCACAAAGTTTCCTTTCTGTTCCCCATACAGTACACCCAACCCTTGATCAGATCACTTCCCCAACATCATGAAACCTTTTTGTTTTGTCCCTAGTCCTCTTAAATCAATCTTTTCTCCTGTCCAAAGGTTTACTAATATTGTATTTTTAAATGTTATTTCTTCTCAACTCTTTATCATTATCCACTTTACAAAGTGAGTCCATGAACTTAGTTAACTTTGTTACACCCCAAGATGATTAATCCAGTGATCTTAAATATCAATAGCTCAACACTAGCACTTTGAAAAACTATTTATATTACACAGCAACAAAGCAATCTGTGGCTTCCACATAAAAAGAACTCCAGAATGGAGAAGTTTCCAGTTAGATCTTTGTTTATCTTAACCATGATGAAAGCAGACCCCTTTACTCAAGGTTGCATGCTGTAAGTTTCCAGCATGGAGTGGTTTACATCCACTGGTTTCAGCACATGAACACAATATTATCCTGTGAAATGAAGATGGATCTCTGTGGAATTGACTTCTGTATTTATAAATTAAGTTTGTAAATGAAGCAATTTACCTGGAAGCAATGAAGACGCTGGAGTGTTCCTTTTCTAAACATGGTGTGAGATACTATACAAGTCAAAGCTGGTATGGTAACTGGTTGCATATGAAACTAAGGACAAGCTGATTACAATGAGGTCTGCTTTCAACAGCTACCATCCTAACACTGACAACACATTGTACTCCACAATCAGGTTTCCTCCTCTAGCAATTTATATTTCTACTAAACACATACGCAAATTTCTTTTTATAAAGAGGGAATTAAGCTGTAACTTCACATGTCCAAAACTTTAAAAGAATAATGCTGGCACAAAATAAGAAGCTAGGGCAAAAGGGATTTATAGCTTCTCCTGTTGGTTTGCTTGGCAGCTGCTGTGCTTATGTCCTCCCAGGTCAGGCTATGGTCAGAAATAGAAAATTAAATTCCATAAAGAATGTCTATTATCAGAAATCCCAGCTATGCTGAAAGTAGCAAGTGTCAAAACCACAGCAAGAGCCCTTTTTTTTGAGATGTCTCAGCTTACCTTGAGCAGTTCAGATAAGGTTTACCAAAGCCTTTGGATATGATTTTCCAAGCCTCCATACCTGTCTACTCTCAAATATGTGTGTTACACTAGCTTGTTCAGCAGTCATTTCCCGTCCTTTCTGCTGAGAGTTGACAGGTACATGGACACTCAACTTTCAGAAAACCAGCTCTCAGCTTCCCAGGAGTAACCATGCCTCCTAACTACGGCACCCAGGCCAGTGTCACCTTGGTACTTGCCCAAGAAGGTTGGGGAGGGCAGCTGCAGGAGGTCTGAACAGCCCTGGTTGTGAGCAAAAGAAGGTAAGTGAGAGCACTAGGGAGCATGCCAGACAGACAGTGACACACAAGAGTCCTCTTAGCCCAGACACTGCTGAGCTGACGGCAAAGCTGCCCTAATACTTCACTATGTATGTGGCACTGCCAACCACCTATGCATGACAAGGGCCACCCCAGGCCGCCTTCTATCACATCACCAAACATACTTGATGACTACTTAGGATGTACCAGGACACAAATATTGCAAATTGATAAGCTCTTCAGCCTTCATCGCTTCTCCTTCGTGAATAGCTGCAGTATGTGCCTGTATTCTTTTACCACCTCCAGTGTGGATCCTGCAGGAAAGTCCCAGCAATCACATACATGAAATACAATCCATACACACTGGTCTTTAGGGGCTAGACCACATTTTGGATGAAAAAGTCCTTCTTAAAAAATGCACATATATTTCACTAATATCAACAGCAATTTTCAAATTTGAAGTGTTAAGAAAGACTTTACAAGTTCACCAGATGAGGAACAGATGAGAGGTGCAGTGAATGGAATTGTAGTGATGTTCATTGTCCTAATTACAGTGAATAATACTTTGGCAGAGTGACAAGAGTCCTGATTTTCCAGGAAACTTCTAACAATCAGCAGACTATTACCTCAGTTATAACAGAGACACGATTTTCCAGTCCAACAAAGCACGTAGGATGGTCTTTAAACATATAAACAGTCTAATTGACTTGTTTGGCATGACTGGGGTGCTGAGGAATGAACCTGAGACTCAAGCACATGTTCCCCTGCTAAAGGCTTTCTCGGTCTTCTGCATACTGAAAACAGTCCAGCCTCTGTTTCTTTACCCTCCTAAAACATCTGTGATATACTCCCTGCTTAGCTGAACCACGGGACTATGGGAATGATTAGCATCAGCATTAATCTGAAGAAGAGGCAGGTGGGTGCCATTGGCAGCAGTTCGTAAGAGGAAAGACAGAGAAGGTTATGAAGATGAGCCCTGACACTTTGATTCCATCAGACTATCTGGGATTTGCTAATACATTTCACCATTTAAGATTTCTATTGATACCTTGGCTGCACCCACTTATCTTTTCAGATCTACAGTTTGGATGCAGGGATGTGACTTTGTGGCCAGGGACACGTCTCATCATAAGGGTCACCTCCAGATGGGAGCAACACAGTTCACTCCATGCCAGTTCCTGGATGAAAGTTACCAGGAAACACCAACCGTTGCAGACAGACCCATCTCTGACTGCTCCCTTCCAAGCACTGCGATCAGCCACAACCTCCTGAAACAGAGCTGGCAGGATGCCCTGATACCCACCACACTGGCATGATATAATTTTAAATGGATGGATAACTCGTAAAAGAGCCCAATGGAGTTAAAAGACACAGGTGGGTACCCAAGTCACTCAGGAATGGCTGGAGAAGTTTGAGAGGCTTGGCTTTGTTTGCAGCAAAAACAAAGGTGGTAGCTAGAGGAAAGCAGACTCATGAAGTTCAATCCCCCCCTTTCACTTGCACTGAGAACATGTATCCAAATGCAAAACTTACAAAAGGGTAGAAAAATGTTTAAATTGCAGGTCTCCATAAGTAAAGCTTCCTATCCCTCTCTTGTAACTTCTTTTGATGCACAGGTCTTTTAGGGCAGTGAAAGCTAACAAGGAATAAACCTAGAATTGGAAATCAAATAATCCTATTTAATTTTATGGTTGTTGACACAACTTGTTACATGTGTTTCCTACCAGAATAAATGAAATCATAGTCATCTGATTTCCAAATTACCATATCTATTGTTTCAGAAATACAGGGTGTAAATAATTGCAGTGCAATCGCTTATGCCTGGACCTCTCTCATCCGGAACCGTTATCAGGATTAGCATAAATTACAGTGCCATCTAATAATGAAATCACTGAACACTGATTGTGCCAGCTATTTAAACCTGTAATTATTGCTCATTAGAAACGTGTTTCACATTATTTGCCCCTTACAGGCCCAAAGTTGTTGTCAAAAGGCTTCTGCAAAGAATTCTACAGAGAGGAGCATGGAGAAATTTGAAACAATTGGCATAAATTTCATCTGCAAAGACTGTGAAAGAAACGTGTTGTGGGCACCATACATCCAACCTGAAAGACATTTGTATCTTTTACCACAAAGAAAAGTTGCAACAGGTAAGAACAGGAAAGCTCAAATATAATTCAGATAGGTATGAGCAGTATGTGGTTTTCTACTTAAGTAGACAGTGATTAGCTCACCATGTTCATTATCATAGCACACAATTAGCATAATGCAGAGTCTAAATGAACTAAGCATCTGACCTAGCCAGTGAGAAGGCTTTTGGCAGCTCTTGTCATAGCTAGGTGAGACTCAGGTGGCATAGACAGCTACCTGGGACACCACACCAAAGGTAATAAAGGACAGACGCCAGAATCAAAGCAAAAATAACTATAACCTTTGCATGCTCCTTTGTAAAGGGTTTGCTGGAAGACAGTAGATTAAGACTTGTCAGCAGCCATGAGGATCGAGCTCCTTACAAGATGAATGGCTAAAGAGAGGCTCAGATAAGTGCTATTCAATCCTAACAGATATTTTTAATCAATTTTCCTTGACAGAGTGAAACCAATTCATTTTTTTGCCATCTTCCTCCTGCTACACATGCAAAAAATTTTGCTACAGAGGATAAAATGATAGCTTTTACCACTTTCAGAATTAAAAATGTACAAAAGCAAGAGAGGAAAGACAAATACATGTCATTTTGAAAGACTCACCTTAGTTTGAAGATCTCAGCTGTCAGTGAGCCTATTCATCTTCCCTGATGACTCCTTCCAACAGCTGATTCAAGTCACAGCCATTCCTGTGGTGAGAGGGTTCAGAAACTCACAAACAACACAGCTGCCAAGGTACACTCGCATACAGACTGCAGATCCTCACTGCAACTGGAGACACACCTATTAATGTCAGAGCACTCTTGAAAGTTTATCGTATATCAATGCTTCACAAACTTGCAAGAGCCCATCCACTTCAGCCAGGATGCAGAAAGCTCAAAGTCTGTCCTTCCTCTGACCAGAAGGCTCTTGTTTTACTTACTACTACAAGCCCTGTAACATGGAGGGAGGCTGTAGCCTCCCAATACTCAAATCATTCTGCCCAGCTTCCAGCCACTTGCACCAATATAATGCCCTGATGCAAGGTCAACAAACCTTATCATTGCATGGGGGAACTAATTGGTTCTGTGTTCTTAAATTTCCTACCATCAGCTGGCAGGCATTACAAGCTTTCCCAGGGATTTTAACTTGATACTGTAAAGCAATTGCTAACACTAGGTTTAAATACAGAATATAGGAGAAACTATGCCTAGGTGATGTAAGTGCAAATATTCTTTTTGCATCACAAAAAACAAGCAGCTTCAAAAACGAAATAAAACCTTTTTTTTTTTTAATATGTTGGACAGAAAGTGTTCAAAAAGTAAGCAACAACTGTTCTGTCGGTAGATGTTTGCAAATGAAATTAAATAATCCAGACAAAGTCAATCTAAGCTTTTCGTCCCAGTATGATGCTACATGCAGGTATTTACCCTCTGATAAACTTTACACAGCTGAATATTGCTTTACTTATGCCTGTAGTTTGTGATGTTGCTATTGCAAACATTTGAAATTCAATGCCTGATGGAAATAATGAGCTGACTTGGGCTAAAAAAGTATTAGGAGGTTCTATTGTATCATTATTAGCTCTAGCTGTCTGCATCAATACCCACTTATGGTGAATATTCTTACAGAACTGTTAGATAACATCCTCCTCTCCTCCTTCCCCCACCCCCAAAAAAGCCATATTTGGCTATTCTGATCTGTATCTTTGAATGATGTAGAGCCCAAGTGTATTTCCTTTTTTATTACCAAATAGTCTTCTTCAATAAGGGCACTAAGCCAGATTCTGTTGTTTGGTCCTTCTCTCCAACTGTTTGGCTTTGCCAGATCTTGCAGGTTTATTATTTATGTTTCTGGAAAGAAAAAACTCCAGGAGACTGTTTATTAAAAAGAAAATCAGCACTTGGATAATTTGTCAGTGTTGGTAACCTTTAGCCTATCCTGTGTGAACAGCACTGGTTTCTATTGCACAAGATGATGGATATGCCAAATGAAGAAAAAATATCCATATAACACAAAATTGTTAAACTTCATTAAAACTTTTGAAACCTTTCAACGATTTGCAGTTTATAAAATAAATTGGTATTCTTTGACACCAAAGAGGATGAAGGATGAACTGCAATTCTATTCAAATCATTGTTCTGCTTTTTCTGTTTGACAGTAGAAACCAGGAATTTTCTTTCCATTTGACTGCAATATTATATTTGGTGCATTTATTCTGTTTTGTTCAAATAGAAGTGGTGATGTGTTGTGACAAGAAGACAAACCTCATATTACCATATATTTATACTCCGTAGAATGAATGATAGTACATGAATAGGTTCATTAAGGAAGGTTGCTGTCCTTTATGCACATAAAAGGATAAGGCATCAACCAGCTTCACAATTAGCTACCTGCGGCCTATTTGTTTACCCAATTTAACATACAGAGAACTAATCAAAGAGGAGAGATGGGGGAAAGAGGAGAGTTTGAAACAGCAGCAGTTAATAAATGCATCATTGGAGAGCTGAGAAGTTTGCACATCTTGGAGAAGATACCACAGCTCTGAAGTGATTTCAACATTTTAATATGGATTAATTGCCTTACTCATACTCCATTGCAAGATTGTGTTAGGTTAAGAATTATTGTAGCATATCACTGACCAAGGGAGAAAACGGAGCCCTGCTACTGCTGTTGGTACAAGAGCAAATTAACAGTCAGTCATTTAAAGGAGCTGTTAATGATACAAAACAGGATTTGCATTGTTTTGTGTATTTTACATCTGCTTTTATGTATTTACCATCTCATACAAGATAATAATGAAAGAAAATTCTAAAGCAAAATTAGGTAAAATTTCCCTATTCCCTAGTCATACAGTTACAGATAGAAGAAAGGCTACTGGAGAATACTACTTTATTATAAATATGAAGGGAAACCAGAAGTCTTAAAATCCCTGAGATACCAGACCTTAAATACATCATTTCTGAATGGTCTGAAATAGCAGAAAAAGCCTCAGAGGAAGCAGAACAGGGAGTCAAATATATCTGTGTAGTTAGCAGTATACACTGAACACAGTTTAGCATAGGTAAGATAAAAATGCTATTATCACATTTAGTAAATGTGAGTATATAATGGGATTGTTGAGAGATGTATAAATATTTGTCCATTACAATGTGCATGTGTTCACATGCAGACATATTTAAATATGATATAATGTACTAGTACGAAGAAAATTGGGAATTGAAATCTTAGTGCAGTTATGTCTCCATAAAAGCCTGCCTAATAGCTTCAGGCCAGTGAGCCCTCAGCAATAGATGGTCTAGTTCCAAGCTGTTAGCAAAGCAATACAGTTCTAGCCTAAAAAGAATATAAAAAAATTACCCCATGAAAATTGGTTTTGTAAATAAAGGAGATGATAGCCCAGATGCTTAGAAGTCATTTCTCTCCACACAATAAGGTAAGATCTTTTTGGTACTTCTACATGTAAATTCTGAGTCTTAACCTCTCTGGGAGAGATAAATGTGATATCAGGCTCCAGAGCATTACATATTCTCTCTGTCTCTGTCCCTTTCTCTCTGTATATATTAATTTTATAGATCTTTTTATTGTCTCAACTATACTGGTTGCGTGAGAAGCAGAACAATAGGCCAAGTACTTCCATTTCACACATGCCACCTCCATAATTCAACAAAGAATAGTAAAGAAGATCTATAAACTTGTTATAAATCAGTGCCCTAAACTAAATTAACCATTGAAATAGATTATCATAAAAATAATGTCATAAATATATTCTTCACCTTTGTAGTCCATGTGTGTGTGTGCTGGAGTGTGTCCACGCACAGGACACTGCCTGTGCCAAGCCCAGTGGCAGTGCTAACAGGGTGGCAGGCTGCATTCCGCAGCCTTGGAGAAGATAGCAGGCAGGCACGGCTGTGAGGATGAACTTTAATATCTCTGTGTCTGGGAAAGTAACTCATAAACAGATTCCCTAAAATCTAATTACTCTACATAACTCACGTTTAGTAGTAGTGAGTCGACTCCACTTTCCTATTAGCAGTGCAGCACTAGACTTTTTGGTTATATTTCTGAGGCACTTCTGAAAAAAAAGATAAAACCCAATCAAGCTGCAGGGTGAAGGATATGGCAATTTAAACAACACACAGCCTTGTCCAAGGCTGGATCCTACTCTGCTGTCCCTATGCACCAGCTTCCCCATTATCTGACCTTTATACACATTAAGCTCCATGGGAAAGGCACATGTAAATATGTAGAGTGTACAGAGACAACTGGATGAAGTCCAGTACTGGACCGATAGGGCAGTGGTTCAAGAGGTGGTAGAGCTTTTTCCATCCAGCTGACATTCACTCTAGAAGAAGACATGTGAGCAGCAGAGCCCAAGGTGGTTCTTTCAAAGGTAACACTCTCCATACCCACCTCCAGCAGTGTTTTCTCCCCGAGCTCACATGTTGCCATCATTTACTTCACAGCCATTACGTGGGAGCACACCTGTGTTACTCATTTGTTGTCTAACTTTAGCCATCAAATTGAAGCCTTGGTAAATCTGGAAGTGCCACCTTTCCAGGCACAGCAAGAAGCACCCTTAAGAATCAGCGGCACCAAGCTAAGAGTAACTCAGCCCCTGCGCTGGCCTCCCTCTGCAGCCTGCCATTCCTGTTAGAGTTTCTCAATATGTATTTTGACAAGGCAATTCTCTCAACAAAAGCAAACTGTGAAATCTTCCAGAAAGGCAGTTCAGCTGCTAGAGTTGGGTGGCAGCCACCCGGCACAAACAGGGTCTCATCAGCTGGGAAGCATTGCCATTGGTAAAAAATGGAAATGAAGCATGAAGAGCAACCATGCCCAGACAATAGAACAGGTCAAGAACCTAGAAGACTGCTTTCTTTCCTGCTAGTGGGATGAAGAGGAGAATGTGGAGAGCAACAACCACCTCATGAATAAGTAAGAGAAAGCCTGGGCAAAACATGTAAGGGCTGAACTGAAGGAGACGGAGTTGCAATATGAGACAACTGAACACAGCTGTTCTGTTTGGGAGTCATGGGTCGTTGTCTCTGCCCAGTATAAAGGGCTGGTCTCCACTCCATAAAGAGTCTGTACGATATTTCCTAAATGGGGATTTTTAGAACTGGACAGGAAACATGGATCACACTGAGGAAATTGAAATACTTATTTCTGCTCACTGGGTTCATATGTATATGAGCAGTCTGGGTTTCTACAACCAAATGCTGGTGTACTATGTGATCAAGTCTTTAACTTGTTCTCATATAGGACATAGTGTTGCTGTAAAGAGTCAGGCAGATCACAGTCAACAAAAGTTCTCTTCATTTGAAATTAGCTACATCTTTATATCAAAGCAGCAAAGCTCTGTCTGTTGTTATTAGAGCTAGGACTGAGAGGGTAGGTGCCAAATTAGGATGAAAGTAAATTGAAGCAACTCAACACAGTTGCAATATGAATTTTCTAATATAATTGGTGATGAAGTTAATCCAACCTGTTCAGCAGTTCCCTTTTTCATACACAGTAGGAAACAGTGGGGTTCAAAGCATTGTTCCTCCCCTGAAGTGGAAGGACTGTACCTTTTGCTTTGAAATGCCACAGTCTGGTACCCAAGATAAACTCAACCTTCAAGACAGAACAGTCATCATGCCATTCCAAATAATCATTGTTAGAAATACACTGAACTGCTAGGCCAGTTAATAACAACACCACATTTTATTTATATGGCTCCCATCTGCTAAAGCCTTCTAGGCAGCTCACAATGGGTTTGATTTTCAGCCAGACCTTAGCAGAGCTTCTGTTTATATGGATGCAAATAACAGCAGTTGGATGGCTCTGTGCATAAACAGGTCTAACCACTAATCTTCATGGCTATGCTATATGGTTTTATTCCCTCATGCACCAACAAAATGTCCATTTCAAAAATCTCTCTGACCAAGTAAATAAAGTGTGAAAAAGAAGTAAGTTTTTCTGAGTTTTAATGGTTTCAAAGAATTCAACATTTGGCTTGGAAGCCCTATGAAAGGGGCATCACCATTGTGCCCACTGCTTAGCGAGGACCTTGGATTCCACACTACCCAGGATGGGGTACAGCCCTGCAAAAGTGAAAGAATTAGGTCTTCATTTCCTTCTCCCATAACCTCCTCTCTCACTCACCACAATGTCCCCCTCCTTCAGCCAGTCCTAACTCCTTTTCTCACTCAACTCTACAGGCATCTAACTGCCAATCTCCTTTCCCTCTCCCTCGACTTTTTTCTTGAGCTTTGTTTCAGCTATTTGCGTGCTACTCACAGCCTGTTGTCTGACATAGGTCACTGACTTCTCCATTGGACCCTTTCTACACCACCCACTCCTGCTCCTGACATGCTGCACTGATATCCACGCCTGAGCAGCATCTCCATGCCCGTGCTTGATGCTGCCTCCCACCCACTTGTCCTTTGCCAACATGTTTCAGCAGTGGATAACTGGCTTCTCTCTTATGTGTCTGCATAGGACAGATTTCATCTTTCTGTCTTTCATGCTGAAGAAAGATGGAAATATGAATATCCTGTGGAGTTCATTGCTTATTTGCTTGGAGTGTTTCTATCAACTTGATGGCATTGAGTGTGGTGCCTGGCAGCGCTCACAGAGCTGGGCCTTCGGATAATGGGTATATTTATAGTATATGCATTGCTTTTGTACCGATAGCTGCCAAAGTAGTAAACAAACAAATGCTCTCCATAAAACAGTGAGAAAGTAGGATCATAATCTTTGATCGATGAACAAGGATGACAGGTTTAAAAAGGCTTCCTCGCTCTTTTATGCAGATTGCTTTTCCAACTGCCTGAATCTCAGCCAGCATGAGGAGGCTGAAAGTCTGGAAAAGGATTGGGAAGAGCAACTCCACACACCACCCACCCTCAGGGAAGGATATGAACGTCTGTCTACTGCTGACCTGATGGGGCAGGAGATGAGAGAGGAGGGTCTTTTCAGGCACTGAGATAGCTCAGAGCCACACTATAAGATGTGCACCACCCAAGCTTCACCTGCAGGAGCAGGATATGAACAGGACATGGCAAAAAGCCTGCCAGGGCCTTTGAGACAGATCTGTTGCCCAGCAGGGACTTCCCAGGTGGATAGAGACCTCAGTGAGTGTGAGATTGGTCTTCCTATGAAAGTTGGTCTGAAGAGTATCTTTCATTGAGGTTCACAATTTGAATCGACTGCTGGAGGATGAGTCTAGGCATGGTTCATCCAACAAGTCTCACAACAGGATGCATTAGAAAGATACATGAAAACTAAGATCCATATATTGGTTTGGATCTAAGTTTTAAATCAGTAAAAATTCTACCTGCAAACTCTAAATCTTATTTGTATTTCCCTCCATACACCTGCATCAAAATGAAGATATGGCATTTTTTTAAAACTCAGATATAAACTAACCAGTCTGTGAATTGGAATATGGCTCCATACACCTGCCTGGAAGTCCAGAGAGATTTAAAATCAGTGACCTTGATCAAGACATTATTTAACTGACTAAATTCCAGTTAGATCTTTGTTTAAGTGCTACTTCCTTAGGAAGCTGGATATATGTGTGTTAAGAAGCAGCTTAACTGAAAGTATGGGAGAGTTGTAACACCATAATCCAAGGTAGTTCATGGTGGTTTTCAGCTACTAGATATGAGTGGCCTGATTTTTAGACTGTCATGCAGTAAAAACCACAAGTTAGTTACATCAATGGGTGTCCCTGTCTTTGAAACTCAGGCCATTAGAGACATTCTTGAAATTATATTAATAATATTAAATAATATTAAAATATAATGTTAGTGTGGATCCACTAAACCAGTATTAATGCAAAGAATCTATACTACCTGAATAAGAACAGCTATTTGTTGACTAAAAGACAGAATAAAATTAATGTTGATGACTCAACTAATAACTTCGCATTCAAACAACCAGTTTCAAGCAAACGATCCTCAGGCATTATGGAAATGGGAAACATAAACACGCCATTACAATTTTAGGTAGGCAGAATGAAATTATCCAAATTGGATTCTGTCCAGAACAAAGAGCACTACCCCCTCCTATTCTTGTTTTTAGAAAAGCTCCATGACAAAAGCAACAGCAGCTGTTACAAGAGAGGAATCCATCAGTTGCTCCCAAGATAGGGGTCCAGACCTCCTTTGAGTGGGGTGAACCTGTTGGGAGGATTTACCCTGTTGGCCAAGACATATTGAGAGATGTAGGGGTAAAAATGGGTGTGCCTTCAATCATTCCACACACTCTGCCACTCTCATGCATACATGGCATTTTTAACACATGTGCTGCTACATCTCCACTATTTCTCTTTGCACTCTGCATGACCAGGATCTTTCCTGAGGAATGGACTTTGCAGATACAGATAGTAATTAGCTTTGTGCCCACTGAAGTGAGCAGTAAGACCAGAGTACACAGGAATGCTCCCTATGCCAAGATGCGACTGTAGAGCAGTGTCCTCCGTTAACATCAATGTCTTCCACAACTTTACTATACCAAAATAAATATTCTCAAAAGACAAGCATTCTCCCTACTTTCTCCTTAAATTAGTAGGCATTACAAAGTCTCTCTGGGATTCAAGTATCATCTCAATCACAGAACAACCTCTAATGGCCATTTAGGATTCACAAAAGCCCTATTTCAGTGGAGCACTCAAGCCTGGCTCCAGACAACCAAAAACTGCAGGTCAGGAAAGCACTTACATCCTGGAAAAATGGTAGACCTCAGGTTCGTGTCTAAATCCTCCCTGGATAGGGATGAGGTTATTCACACTTGAAGTGCATGTTTAAACACTTTACTTCTTTGGTGCTTAAGACTCCCAGAATAATGGCACTGCATCAGTAACGAACCCTGCCTAAAAACATTATCTCTGTCCCTTTCCCCCTGAAATGCCTCCAGAGCTGTTAGCAGATCAAGGCTATTCTAGAACTAAAAAGGGAAATTTATTCAACAAGCACTATAGCAGGTGGCAGCTGCTAAACAATCTGCCACCAATCAGCAGTTTATGAAAGAGAGTAAAGAATCCAATAATAACTCACAGTTGGTGAGGGAGACACCGAGCCTGCAGTTACTGAGGGAGGATCATAATTAGGCAGAGGCAACTCTATAGCAAAGTTATTTCTGCTAAAATCTGCTTAACTGGTAAAGCTGACACTCCACAGCTCTTGCAGGCAGGACACCCACAGCTGAGCCCTCCACAATGTAGCAGGTAGGTTCGAGCTGGTAGGCTTCCTGGAGGGGTCAAGTAGGTGAAAATGAGGCTGGTGGAAAACCCAAATAATTTTCTCTGTTCTTTCGCCCATTTCCTTCTCCTGAGGAAAACCTATCCTTATGCAAGATCTTTGGATTTTTAGGACATTCAGCCCTTTCCAAGAAGGAAGTATGCAGATCAGTCAATGGCACAAGTTTCTCCAAAATCTTCATGGTGCCAGCCTGGAGAGGTGGGGCTCAAGCTGGTGGAGGTGGTGTGCCAGGGCACCTGTGCCCATCTGCAGGTTCCTGTACCTATTCATCTCTACTGAGCTGAGCTTGCCCTGTTTACTTAGAACTCAAAATCTCGAAGGTATGAAATTAAGCAAAATAGATCTCAGTTCAACTTCTAAAAAGGACTAAGACAACTCCATCCAGCCTCATGGTAAACCTATCTTTTCCAGTTAGATTACAGCACCATCTACAGGCCGTTCCTGATCAAAACCTCGCCTCAGACAGGTTGTTTCACTATCTCTGTATAAATATTTTGCGGCTTCAGCAGCATGTCTAGTGCAGTGACAGACTGCACAGTCCAGCTTAGAGTAAACGGGGCAAAGTGCCATTAGACTGGGTTGAGAAAATAACTGAGTAACAGATGACAGATAGGTTTGCTGCTTCATAAGAAGCAGCTAATTAGTGAGTGGCCTTGGATTTTAATAGCTTTACAGTGTTGGAGTCCATCAATTCTTTTTTTTTTTAAATATTCAACTAAAATTGCATTTTGGTTACACAGTTCAGTTTAGAATAGTTGAACCAGAACTGCAAGAGGGAAAAGTAAGAATGCAGAAATTAGATTTCAGCTGAAAATGGAAGTATAGATTTTTACTGCTGTAGTATAGGCTTAAAACGCTACTGTTCACATTGGACCACATATGTGAAAGCAGTAAGAACAGTTGATCCACCAGGATTCATTACATTTATCCTTATCCTTAGCTGTTTGACACAGACAGGAGAACTCTCTATAACACAAAACCTGGCTGATCTCTTTCTGGAGACTATTATTTCCTAAATTACTTGCCAGAACAAAAGAAACTTAATTGCTGCTATGCAGAAGATCCTGGGATAAGCATTGGTGCAGTGTGAAGAGGGCTGTGGTGAAGCAACCTAGAGGATAGCAATTAATTATAATAAAATAGCAACCCTGCACGCAAAATTTTTCTGCTATAAGAAAGTCATTCTGCCTTCATCTGAAGCATCAAACCACAAACAAAACATAGATTGTTCATTCCGGGCACAAATACAGTCATTCAAAATGCAGAAGCAAGCTCCAAACAATTAAGAGCTAAATGGGAATCAAAAATTCCAGAGACTGAGGGGGAAAAAAANACTTTACTTGTTTCCTGATATTTTGACCCTTAAGAGGTGAAATGATATTTCAAGCTGTTCTCTGCAGTTAGATAGGTCTTTTTTTTCTGAAGAAAAGTTGAGATTCAAATAATCACGTGATGAGAAAACATGAAGCTTTAGAACACAACATTAACTATCACCAGACCTGTGATAAGATAATATCACAAATGCTGGCAGCACTGTGTGAATCAGCACAAAAAGTCTACTGGAAAATTTGTCTTTTTGAATCTCTGCCATGAAAATAATTTAGCTCTATTATCTGTGTAATACAGGGACCACATACATAAATGTCCTTCAAATAAGACATTGTCCATCTCATTCCAAAATGGAGAAAAGGTAAGCAGACAGGGGGATATGCATATGTCACAGTTACCACCTATGTGAGGACCTTTATGTCTTAAATGTTGTTGTCTTGAATGCTACACATCTTAGGGAATGAAAAATCATAAAGTTACTGTCTTAGTGATGTGTAACAGTACAGAGTGCACACCAACTGCTTCGGATTAATTGCACGTATAAAAACAGATTTCTTTTCAAAAAGTCTGCGTGCAGAGAAGAATCATTAATTTCACTTGAAGTGATTCCCAAACAGGATGTGGAGCCTCTAACAGCCCTTTGGGTTGTGCCAATTGTTTTGTGCAGGTGTTTAATCCAAGTGCTCAACTGCACGTAGGGAACAGTCGTTCTGCAAGCACCGGGTGGGGTGGGAGCGGCATGGTGGTGTCACATAGCTGCAAGGGGTTGATTCCTCAAAATCAGCAGAAACCTTGGGAAGCTGCTAATTCTTGTAAACAAGAGCCTGGGTTTTATGGAGCAAAATGGAGCAGAAAACTCTGAAGTACATGAGAACCAAATCCTTTCCGAGAAAGCCCCTTTTATTATACCAGTGAAGCACTAAAACCTGCCATAAACAAGCTGATTGCTCATTTCAGCCTCTCTCTCTGTCTGCAGCCAGGAAAAGCAGCAGCAACCACAGACTGAGTTGAGCTGCTGGAATAGGAAACATCTCTTGAAGGTCAATGCTCCTTTAGGTTTCATTACAACTTCCTCCTTCACACAGACTTGAAAACAATATATACACATATAGGATAAAAGCTGAGCTGCAATTGTAGGTACAACACATCCCACTCTTTTCACCCTCTTTGTAACACAGCAGTTTGATACCAGGCTGAAGACAGATTGGATGGCTCTGAGGTGAAGGAAGGGGAGAGGTCCCAAGGCATCGCAAAGGATCTTTGAACCTACCACGTCTGGTTGTGAGGAGTCTGATATAAAGAAAGGCTCTCTTGAAAGCCAATATGGCATCTAATGAAACAGCTTGCATGCCCACCTCTGACTTGTGGAAAAGCAGCTCTGCTGCAGGAACTAGGGTGAGTCATTTGCAGTGCCTTGGGGGGAGGAAGAGAAAGAGGAGGAAGAAGAGGCAGGAAGGCTGCACCCCACACCCTTGTATAATCAAAAGATGTTTCCAAAGGGACAGTGACTGCTTAGCTCTGTGAGAGTCTGGCTGTGGATACTGAGTCATAGTCTCAGACCTCTTCTGACTTTTTGTGCCAGTCTTTTTATACAAAGCCACCTGCTACAGCTCTTCCTGCTCTAAGTGACTCAAGCAAGTCCCCAAAATTATTCCCATGGGACAGATCTGAAATTGACTCCAGGCAGTTTAGTAGCTTCTATAGATGATGCTGTCAATCAAAACCCAGGAGGTCAGCCCTGAAAAAGGGAATGTGGGTCTCAAGAGAACCTGCACTGCAGCAGCCAGCCTTGATCCAGAGCTAGCAGCAGTTTTCACTCAACCCTATTCAAAAATCTGTGTTGCTTTTAATATTGGATAGCCAATTACAAGAACTTATTAAAGTAGTCAAAGCACAGAAACTAACACACAGTAGCTACATGGCTCACAATGCCCAGTATGTCCGGGACATACAGTCACAAAGAAACACAGCCAGTGGTTCCCAGCCTACCTTCAAAACATCACACCAGCCAGCACGTGCTGCTTAGGGTAGCAGCAGCCCTCCCTGTCCTGCATCAACACCAGAGACTCTCTAACACATGAACTGGAAAACAATTTCTTCCACCAAATGGGACAGGCAGTTGGTGCTATGGGCACGCTGGAAGGGATCACAGGAGCTCAGACTGGGTTTCACCAATGCACTGTAGCTGGCACAAAGCAAGTACAATTCACTAATGAATTATTCCAACATCATTAACAGTCTGAGGGAGACACTTGCAACAGTTTAATGCTTACTGTCAAGGGAAGCTAATATCAAGCTCAGCATTGCCTCACCAACTCACAAAAGGAAACAAGGCAAAAATAGAGGGGAGTGAAATATTGAGGAAAAAAATAGAGCATTTGTGAGCTGTTAGTTGTAAAGGTGCACATGTTAGAATAACATGGATGTTAATAGAATTTTATTAGTATACAAGAGATCTGGTTTTGATAACTTTGTAAAAGACCCAGGACCCAGTGGGCCCAACACTAGGCTGGTGCAAACAGCATTTCACTAAAGCCCATGCAGATCTGACCTTGGTGCTCGGCGCTGCTTTCATCACAGAGCTTCCTGGTAAAACTGCCCTCATGGTGCCTGGGGAGCTGTGGAGGTCTGTGGCCTTTCACACACTCAGTGGCTGCATGCCTGGTCTTTGACATATATTTGCATGTTTCAAGCGAACTGGTTATTTTCCAGCCTGAGAACTGGCTGTAAATGTAAAACTCAGACCACTAAGGCCCTGAGCAGCCCTAGCACCATGCACAGGCAGAGTGGCAGCTAGCATACACCACACTGTGGGGAAGACATTCACAGGAGATCAGTAACTTACTCACATATAGCAGGGATAAATAAATGGCAAATTATCTGATATCAATCTTACACTTTTTTTTACACTATGCTCAAGGCAACATAACTCAAATGCTTCTGTGCAGTCATTATGCACAGAGCCAAGTTGAGCTCCTACTTATTGAAGAATATTTTAGCACCCTTACTCTGAAGTTCTCAGATCAATGGAGTCCACAGTCTTAATCTCACATTGCTCTTGCTAACAATATGGTTACTGTAATGTCGACTCTGATTCTCAAAGGAAAGAGGATATTAGAGTAGGAACCTCTGGTAATGAAATCTCACATAATGAAAGAGTGTTTACAGTGAAATGTTTGCATATTGCCAGCAAATCAGAGCCTCACAATGTGATTTCCAAAAGCCTCTATAATCATTCCAGTGCCACAAGGTGGGGTTGGGTGGCAGGCTGGTTATTTAACATTTATTGTTACCACATAACACTCTATAACTCAGCAAGCAAAAAAGAGTGTGAGAGATAACAGTATTTCACAAAATACACACAACACAATTAAGAATCACAGGCTTGGAACATTTATAAGTGCTATATGTTACTCCATATTAAAAATAAACTGCATGCAGCTGAAAAGAAAGTCTTATACCTGTAGTTACCAATAAACCACAAGGGAGAAATTTTTCCAGTGGAGGGTAAAAGAGTGGAGCAGCCATATACTGAAGAGGGAGCATGTGAAAAAACTTGAGCACAGTAAGGAGAAAGCCTGTGTGCTGTGGAAGTGCTGCCTCAGTGAGACAGGGTGTTTCAGCCTACCTCATATCTGGTGACAGAAGAATCAAAGCAATCTTCTTGTCACAAGTGGTATTAAAAGACTGGAACCCTCACAGTGCTATAGGTGTGAATAGAGGCTGTGCATCTGCAAATCCTCTGCATGTAATGATCCCACAACGCGGAAAAATGGTTATGCATATAATGAAGGGTTGCAGGATTAGGCCCTCAAAATAAGCCTTCAAGCAAAGGAGGGCAGAGTGATTTGCATACACAGGTGTATCCCCTTGTGTCAAATAACACAGACAAGCTTTTGGCTTGTCCTCTGGGTTAAAGCTAAGCATGACTAAAACCAGCTTCACCTGTTTGAAATCTAGTGCCCATCATGATATTCAGTAGCTCGTTCAGCTACAAAAATCATAAAGCTTTATATTTAAAACATCATTTCAGAATGTTCTCAGCAATATCATCAGCTTTTAGACACATGCATCCATGTAATCATCAACTAATTGATCATCCATGAGTCGATCGTCCACCTTTTAAAGTATCCCACTTTAGTTACTCTCTCCTCAACCAGAATATCCATAAAAAGACACTAGTGTTTGGCCCTTTGTCATCAATTGATTTTCAGAGGTGGCACAGGGGTTAGTAGATCAGGTACCAAGCAAGCCAGGAAGCCAGATGTTTCCTCTGAATGAACAAGCATGCCAGAAACATGCCTGTCTGCTCAGCCAACTTCTGCCAAGATCAACTTCCATCAAGATCACACAGTCAGGATAGTGCGGGTGCAGCCTTTGAATCCAGTATATTCATCAGCAGAGCCTGAAATCTATATTAAAAATTGGATCTAGGCACTGTATTGATACATTAGAGACAGGTCTTAACATGAGATATTCAATATCTGAACTAATAAGGCACATAAAGGCTGGGAGGGAAAGAGGCAGCACAACTCTCTCATGATCGCAAAATATTGGAAGAACCAGGAAAAGAAGCGCTGTAGCCTATCCTGTCTGCTGTGCTGTTCAAGGACCTTTATTTTCTGTTCATTACTTGTTAATTATTTCTGAATGCTCAAGAAAGCAGAAAGCTAAAGACAAGCAAGCCCCCAAAGAGTTAGAAAACATCCCTACTGTGTAAGGCAGACTCAAATTGGTTGAGTTTGCAGCCAAAAGTGTTCCCAGGAGGGGAAGCAGAGCTTGCTGCTACAAGAAAAGGTCCAGTTGGTTTCTGAAGCCCATGGACATATAAACAGAGGAGGTAAAACCTGAGACAGAAACTTGGAAAAAATTGCACAGTGGAAGCTGTGCACCCCTGAGCACGCTGTGTCTTTCAGAGGACAGGGATGTGCACTAGCAGGCTGCCATGCACTCTGTCACAGCTTCACAATTTTTAACATCAAGTAGCTGGGTCACTCTAATCCTGCTAACCAGCAGACTTAAAACCATCTCAGTGCCGCTGAAATCCCACTTTTCTGTATCAAGGAGCAAGTGTCTGGTGGACTGGGTGTGCACTTTGGTGGACAGCACTCAAAACAATTTGAAGATTGAGTGTGGGCAAGTACATCTTATCAAAGCTACTCTGGCTCAACATAGATGCTGTATCATAGAATCATAGAATCGATTGGGTTGGAAAAGACCTCCGAGATCATCAAGTCCAACCCTTGGTCCAACTCCAGTCCATTTACCAGATCATGGCACTCTGTGCCACGTCCAATCTGCATTTAAAAACCTCCAGGGATGGTGAATCCACCACCTCTCTGAGTAGCCCATTCCAATGCCTGATTACTCTCTCTGTAAAGAATTTTTTTCTGATCTCCAACTTAAATTTCCCCTGGCAGAGCTTGAGCCCATGCCCCCTTGTCCTGTTGCTGACTGCCTGGGAGAAGAGACCAACCACCACCTGGCTAGAACTTCCCTTCAGGTAGTTCTAGACAGTGATGAGGTCACCAATGTTCACAAAAAACTCATTTTAGACACCAAACTCTAGAAAGTATCTTCCATTTTGAAGTTTTATATCTCATCAAGTCACATGTCAATAAAAATTAAAATATAAGACAGCTGTATAGAATTTTAAAGCAATGACAAAAAAATTGTGATTTATAAAACATATTTTTTTCTTTCTTTGCTGTAAACCAAATTTGAGAGGCAATTTCTTATCTTGAAAGAAATATCCTTCAGTAAAATCATCATAAATAATTTTAAACATTGATAATGATAAAGGACCAGGTTTAATTTTTCTGTACCTGCAGTACCTGTGCCAATGCACAGATATTCTCTACGGCTTTGCCCAATATATAATCTTTCCTTTTTTTTCTCCCCTCGATAAAATTCTCAGATAAATTTGTAACGTATATCCGGAGTTATTTTAATATAAAGTTGGGTTTTTGAAAAGCTTTTTTATTAACTAATTCCCAAGTACAAGAGAACTGAGTAACAGTTTTCTTTAACCAAGTTAACAGTAATGTTAGGTCAAATGGTAGAGACCAACTTTATAGCCATTTGCAGCATTTATTACAATAGTGCGTAAATAAGCAACCTGAAGCTGCCAACTTTTACTCTTGACTGAGCTCTGCCCTTTACATGGTGAATTTCATCATGACTGATGGGGACAAATAGCGGCTCTTCGTCCATGTGACCCATGACCTGTCCAGCACAGCAGCAGAGGAAGCGTGCAGGCAGGCACACATGAACAGCCCTGGCAGCAGCAGGTCCTCAGGATGGGAGAAATCTGATGGGGCCAGGGCACGGAGCTGCTGGATCCCTAACCACCACCTCTGCTCCTGGGGATGGGTAGTGAGGAACTTCTGCATTCAGAAGTAACATTAGTCTCACTGCACTTGACAACCACCAATTGACCTACCCCTCTAAAAGAGCACCTAATCCTTTATTGAGCCCATTTAAAATCTTGTTCTCTAATCAGGTTAAAAAATAAACACGTAATTCAATTAGCAACTCTACAAAACAAGATTTTTTTTTTTTTATTTCCTGCCTGAAAGTTTCACAGGTTACTCAGCACTTTCATCTCCCATTGGCTTTAAACAGCTCCAGGAGCTCTTAGCAACTATCAAAAAGCAAGTCCAATATAAACATAAGCTGAATTAAATGAACATTTCCTTTCTCATTCATGTATCTCCACTCTACAGAAATGTTGACTTTCCTAATGATGTTTTAGACATATTGGGAAAGTGTGTAACCCATTACATAGCCATAAATATAACTACGGAATTACACTACTTTTCTGATTGTTTAAAGAATTAGTAGGGATATGAATGTCCCAGCTTGCAAAATAAATTTACATATTCAACTTAGATGTTTATCTATCAAACATTCTGATTTCCAGCTCAAATCATTATCATGAGTGCTGCTCTGATCTTCTTGCAACAGATCTAACTGAAGTAACAAAAACAGGAGAAAAAGCTAAAAAAGAAATTGGTGAAACTTCTGTGAAGGTCAAAATGTTGTTCAAATTTGAAACAGAGGCAGTGTTGATTATGCCAATACAGAGTCTGTATTACTCATTGCTTTTCTCCAGCTGGGTAGCTTTGCCAAGCATTATATTCTGCTGGGTTTTAGCTATGCTTGTGTGGATGTTGCTCCACAAATAGAAGATACAGAGCCGTAACAGTGGGAGTCATATACATTGTGATCCTACACTATTCATTTGGTTGCAGAGCTGCTATGTCACCACTAATCCTCTCTCTCCAGGTCACCATTTATATGCTGTGGCTGAGACTCTACTTGTTTCTTTTTAGTGACTTGGAAAGGTAGATAATATTTCACACAGGTCTCTTGTTCACACAGATGCAGGGAAAGTACAAGTGTACTTTGGACACACCACCACAATTTCACAGAGCGCAGATGTCTGACATGAAATTCATGGCCACTGTAAGGTGCAGGCAATCAAAGTGGTGATGGAGAGCTTCCACTGGTAAAACATGGCCCAAATAATATTCAGAAAGGTTTACCATACTCACTGCAGAATCCTCAATAATCGCTCCAGGGAGTGTGTGTAAGTACACACCCATTTCAGTGTAGTAAATCAGTGTGGTGATCTGGTTTGAATTAATGTCTCACTACCACCACTGCTGCATTGATCATGCTGCCAGACCAAAGATAAAGAGTCTATCAACAGCCTCAAGAAGCCAGGGAGAGATCAGTAGCTCCTGGCCACCAGTGGAGTGGCAGGTTTCCCTCTTCACAGAAATGCCTTAGTTGGAAAGACAGTGTGAAAAGTGGTAAGCAGATGGTTGCAGGCAACACAACAATTAATCTGTCTGCCTCTAAACATGCACAGTCCAGAATGGTGATTAATTTATGGGTCAGTCTCTCAAATCCATATTCCCTCTGGTTCCCTCTGCAATGCTTTCTAACAGGTCTTCGTGGTTCAACTGCATAGCAAGTCTAACTAGGATGAGAAACTGGCAGCAAGAACTAACCTCACTATTAGATTAATGTATTTCATGTTCATCATGGTATTTCTTCTATATGAAAAAAGCATTAGATAAAATAAAAACACATGGTAGTATAACTTCTCATGCCTGTCTTAATTTTAATTTATTGAATAAATATTATGAACATTATCTGTGGGTGGAAATACAAATAAAGAAATAAAATGGGTAGAAATAAGATCTGAAGTTCACCAGTAATTATACTCAGTTTGCAATTGTGAACATTAATGGCTGCAGTAACATGCCTGGGTTTAAACAGTTTCTGTTCTGGAAAATTGGAAAACCATAAATATTGAAAACAACCTGATTAGTACTAGGACACAACATTTTGGAGGGAGATTCATGTGAGTTCTGTTACTTTCCATGGATCAGCTCAAATGTAGAGCAGCCCTAATGTCAGGCAAAAACATCCTGATCTGCCTTTAGTATAATGTTATTCAGTCATACTTTTTATAGTTTATTTGTAAATTTTGAGCAGAAAAATAAGAGTCTTGAATTTGTTCTAGTATACATCTGATATATGTCTTATAAACCTATAGTTTCGCTCCATTTTGTCCCAGTCGTTACCTTTTGCCCTACAGTTTTGTTTGAAAGTTGTTTTCTTGGTTTGTTTTGAGGGGTTTTTTTTGAGGGGAGTACAATGACTTTTTTAAAGGTACAATTGCACCTGCTGCATAGTCAATATGCCTGTATGGGCAGACTCTTCCGTACTTGTCGTTTTCTTAGTTTATATTCAAGTATCTTGCAAAATGAGGTGTATTTTCAGTTCATAGGATCCACATACCAAAGTATACCANGGGAGGCAGATATTCTTCACACAGCAGTGAGGATGGAACAACCACTGAGTATGAAGAAACCTTTTCTATCACATTTATTTGCAAAGGGCAGACTGCAGTGATTCTGCTCCCCGTGGCAGAGGAAGAGTGCAGGAATCGCTCTGGCCAGCCACACATTCAGAGATAAAGCCCACTGAAAGAGGAAAAAAACTCAAGAGATAATTTGCAAGGTTCTGACTTTAAAATACACTTTTCAGGAGCATAAGGGAAGTGCAAGGCAGACCTCAGCACCTAACCTGTTCTCTCCTGCTCTTTAAGGTGTAAGGAAATTAATCCCACTTGCAGGAAAGCAACATGGCTGATGTAGCCCATAACAAAAAGCTTTCTCTGGGTGCCTTGCCCCCACAGCTCATCTCTCAACCTCTCCTAACAGGGTCTGAAGAGACCTATGATGCTGTAACTGCCAGTGATGCCACTGGTGTGGCAGAGGCTGCACGCTGGAAAGAGGAAGTCACAGCCACGCCCATTTCACAATTCTTGTCCACAAACCCTTTTCTTGGGTCAGGCCCTTGAATAAATTGGCTTTACTGCCTTGATGAGCAAACACAAATTATTCCGGGGGCTGTAGCACCACCTGAGAAATTTTTCCTGTTTCCTGTAATCAGATTTTTTCACAGGCAGGCAAGCCTGGGAAGGTCTTCTGACAAATGTGTCCCAAAAGCAATTCTTTGAAGCCAACCTTATGCCAAAAGAGCGAATAGCTTATTACCTGTGAGGAGAAGTCAGATGGCCTTGCAAATGCCCCTTGCCAGGAGATGTGAAGGCAGGGACACCAGGGCACCTCCAGGGCTGCCAGCAGCTCCATGTGCCTGTGCATGAGCCAGCAGTGCCTGAGGGGCTGGCCTGGGCTTGGAAGGAGGCTGGTACAGGCTTCCCTGACTAGCAGAATCTGGCCAAACAACAATGGTTTGGCAGAGCTTAAGCCATGAATCATTTCCAAACTCGAGAACTGGCCTGCCAGTCCTGAGACAGGCCTGAAACTCTGAGGGTTTCCCAAAGGAAAAAAAGATGAAAAAAAGAAAAGCGTTTATGGGCGAAACCACAGACAACATCCAAACCCTCTTTGCTTGTGTTAACCCTAGCAAGTCCAGGCGATGCTCTCCAAATCCAAAAGAGCATAAAGCAACATTAAACAAACCATTAACTTCAATTTGTGACAAATGCTTTCTTAAACTTTAATACTTTATGAAAAGAAAGAGAAGTTTGTGTGGGGGATTTTTGTGCATGTGCCTTTTGGGTATTTAATTAGCGGCTGTTTTTGTTAAGTCATATGCCTAGTAGGAAAGCCTGGCTCTACCCAGCTTTCTCCTAGAATACAACCAATGTAACAGGCCTCATGCAATCAACTGCAATGGATTTGATCCTTAAAAACACTATTTGAGAAAGCAGGTGTCTTCGGCAAGCCTCACGCTCCACAGATGGGTGAGGCAATTAAATACCGTGGGAATTGCTGTCTCATGCTGCAGAAACCATTCCAACAGCTTGGTAATGGCGCTGTTCTCGTGAGAAAAGCGGGGTCATTATTAAATGGATGGAAACTGTTGTTTGTAAAAGGTATTTGTACAAATGTAAACCCCTCTTTACTGCCACGTTAAATCTGTCACAATGCAAAGAACTGTCAGTGAGAAGGTGTTCAGTCTTCCCCCACAACCAACCACTAGGCCATTTAAAGCAGGTAACTTCATCGCTGGTGGGTTAATCCAAAACTCTATGCTCAAAAATTGATCAAAATATTAATCCTCCTCAAATCCTTTGCATTCGTGGTGGAATCCCTTTCATTTCTATACAAGGTAAAGTTAGTCACTGATTGCATGAGACACTGGGAGCAATGCCTATGTAGGGTACTTAACACCTTTCCTTATAAAAGAGACACAAAGAAAGAAATCATTCTTCCTGAATAAACTTGCATGCAGCTGTTACTCACAGTAGACCTGTGGCATTTGGTTTGAAGAAAAATACCTTTACTTTCATTCATAAAATTCACTTTTGCTTTGCTTGTCTAGCAGCTGAAAAGAGAAACCTCTCTTCGCTAGCTTCCATTTTCTGAAGAATTGCAGCTTGGCAAGAAAGTGTACAAACAACAACCAAGCACCTTTTTTTTTTTTTTTTTTTGGAATACCAAGAAACTGTTGCAGCACTTGGAAAAGCAGTATGGAGACAAAGTCTGACTCTGTCACCCAGCTGCAAAGTCTGTGCAGCTTACTCCCCAACACCACCCAGTGATAGCAGAAGCACTCCGAGAAATATGGGAAAACAGAAAAAAAACTGTCCTCATCTTCCCTTACTCTGCTGAACATCACCAAGATCCAACATGTAACCTTTACAGTCCTATCCATCACTGGGATAACAGTATCTTCTACTATCATTAATTTTTCAGTCCAAGTGGTAGGAGTCTGCTGAAATGCTTAAGGAGATGGATGAAAATCCTATAGGTGACAGAGAAAAGGCAATTCATAGCATCATACAGTACTCAGTTTAACTTTTAAAGAAACATAAAGTCCTGGTTTTCAACCAATGCTTTGCTTTTTAAAGTGATGCTCTGGTTTTAAAACAATGTTTGCAGATGCAAGCATGATGAAATATCCGTTCCATTGGAAATGCATCCCCGTTTCCATACGGCACACATAGGGGGCATAGTCTTGGAGTAACATTTCTCCACAAAAACCTGCCTCAGTCAACGCACACATTGAAGAATGAAAATCAGAGCAGCAACTAAATCCTTCTTCAACAAAGGCTGGCTAGGGTGTTGAATGTAAAGTTAATACAGATGCATAATTAACAAAAAAATAACAAACCTGTAGTTTTCTACAGAGGAAGTTAATTTCATTTAGTTATTTTTTAAAATATTTTCCCCAAAAAGAGATGAACATGTAGAGACAGACTGACCTTGAAGCATTAAACCATTATCTTCTGTGATATCCAGCAGAAAAAAAAAACCAACAAACCACAAACTATTTTATAGGCACCTGGCTCATTATGTCTTACAAATTAAAACCTCATTTATCTATATGCACCTAACAGTACCTATTCATCGCCTTCACTTAAAAACACATTGCCCTTCTTTCTAGCCTTGTTAATTTCCACATGCTAATTAAATTTATACTCATAAATGTATCTGTTTAGCATGCATGACTAGATCATCCCTCAATATCCATTATCCATTGTACATTCCAACATGTTTACCTACTGCTTTTGTTTTGCTTTGTTTTGTTTGGATCCATTTCCATCAGTTTAAAGGAGGGAGCTTATGAATTTAAGGTTCCTATTTTGATGCTGGATGGATGGATTCTCAGGCTTAGTGCTTTTGTAAACACCTTTGTCTCAACCTACTGTCAGGCAGAGGTATTTTCAGATTATAGCATCAGAATATGGAAGAGCAGAATGGATAAACACCACTCTGAAAAGCAGCATTCGATGCCCTTTACTGGATGTTTCAGCAAAGGCAGAAATTCTTTGTCTCCCCAGACTTGCCCTGCCCACCACAAAGTCTGGCTGAATACTGTTTTCTGCATGCACCACTTCACTCAGTGTAAATAGCACAACCCAAACTCACCAGGAAGGGACTAGGACTGTTGTGATGGAAATCAGCACCGGAGTTCTGGTCTCACTTCTCTCACAGGTTTGCAAGATCTGGTCAGGAGGATGATCTGGTAGCACTGCTGACCACCTCCCCAGTGACTCAAAAAGTCTCCTTGACAGGCGGGTAGAGGACTACCTTTCAATTTCCATACCCAACCACAGCACAGAACTCCAGAGAGGTCTCAAAAGGAGAAAACCTGAAAGATCTCTCGAGCCCTGTCCATGCTCTTCTCCCACATGCCACCATTGCATATTCCCAGACTTGCAATACTGGCGTGCAGCAGCCTCGCCTTTGCTGGCTGTCCCTGCAACTGGGTCCCAGATTTTGCCAGCCTCCATGTGGCTCTTACGGGAGGGACAACAAAAGATAGCTATTTCCTCTTTGTTTCTGAACACCTACCAACAACCTGGTCTCAGAGTCTAATCCATTCCATACTCTCCATTTTTTGGTGTTTTGCACTTTTTTGGCATCAACTAATGCAATCAACTTTGGTCTGTAACTCAGTGACTGGGATTTGTTGTCATGAGGGATACTTGTCCTATAAAAAATCCTAAGATTTCAACAAAAGTTTCTATTTCAAAATAGGGTTAACAATCTGCTTTTTAGCAGTGGAAAGCAATCAGAAAAAATCTGCAAGTTTTGTTCCTCTTCTCTCTCCCTTGCTAATATATCCTTACTGAAATCTGATATTTTTTTTATGCTGAACTATATCAGCCAGGGAGGACTTCAACCCAATTCGACACTTCACTGTGCAGACTGTATATCAACAGACTGCTACCCCATCTCACTGAAATTAAACCTCAGGTCTGTCTTAGACTCCTAGCCAACTCAGTCCAGGCTGCCCCTTCTCCTCTACCACACTCTTTTCCCCAGCATGACCATAAACACCATGACTTCCAGCATGGCTCTTTCAGTCAGAAGGTTCTGTGTAGCATGGAAAATACACCTGACCAGGAAGTCTGGGGTCAGAGAAGCAGTGGGGCACATTGTCCACAAATTTCCACTAGCAGAGATCATTGCAGTTGCTCGTTGGGACACTGATGAATGCTGATTCAATCCAAAATCTATCTGATTTGATTGATCAAGCACATTTTGAATTGGACCAGTTCAAAGCAAAACAGAACCTACTCTCCATTTTCTCTATGAAAAATATGACTGTTGAAATGCCTACTTTTTTTCTGTTGAGAAAAGTATTCCCAATACAGAACTGGTAGATGCGAAAGTCTGATGCTTACTTAGGCAAAACTCAAAAAGTTGGTTTTAACATGCCTCTAATGCATGTCACCAAAACTACCAAAATTTGTCACTGCTCACAAAGTTAATGAAAAAAATTCCTTTAAAAAAAATCAGAAATATTGGCTTGATGCATTTAGCTTTGAAGCATTACAGAAATGGCCTAGTAGGAATAACCCTGAGATTAGTTCAGTTGGTTGGAACACGGTGCTAATAACACCATGGTTGTGGGTTTGATCCCTGTATGGGCCATTCACTTAAGAGTTGGACTTGTGGGTCCCTTCCAACTCAGAATATTCTGTGATTTCAAAAAGGGCAAATACAGCTCTCGGCACAGAGCCTGGTTTTACAGCTGGTAAAGTGAGGAGACTCCCTCTGTAAGAAATACGTGAGACTCTATATGCTGCAAAAGCAGAGGCAAACAATGCAGGCTACTGGTTCACTTACACGCCACCGATTCAGTGATTTGCTTCGGCACAGGATCTGCAGTGATATTTCATTCACTGTAACACAGACAATCATTATCTGTATGTGGGTGCTGAGAGGACAAGGTGCGAGCGTGAAATCAAGGTCAAGGAAGCAAGAAGAACTCCCTTGTTTATCCCATGGAACAGTTATTCTATTCTGCAATAACGCAGGTTAACAAATAATGTAAAAAAGATTGGCATGCTGCCAGGATGACTGAATTGATTCCTAAGCAGCACAGCACAAATCTTTTGATCTCCCCATAAAGAATGGGAAATTATAGCCACGGTGTATACCTCGCAGGAAAAGCAAATAAAAATGAAATGAACATTTCTAGCAGTTTTGACCTTGCTTTGGGGAATACTGCTTTAAATTTGATTGCCCTGCCCACTTATTATTTCACAAGAAGACACAAGCAAGTCACAAAGACAGCTTTTAGTATTCTCTTTGATGAGGTAGAAAACTGGATTGTCTTCTCCCACCCTTTTCCCC
>VWZD01010847.1:604988-659435 GCA_013396695.1 Sakesphorus luctuosus
TATACTCAACAGAAAAGATTTTATCCAGGCTTTGATTTGATTTTCAGGATTTCTGGTGGGAAATTCTTACAGCAGATATTTTACTTCCATTGGGGTTTATGGTGCTATTCTGTCTAATTATTTCTGGCATTTTGCCCATCAAATTGTGAGTTTCTTCAAAGGAACGAAATGACAGGAGGCCTCCTTCAGAGCAATCATGGATTAGGTTTGAATTTTGTTGTCTTGGAAACAAGCTAGTCCTTGTCATTGAATATATTCATAAAATAATGGTTGAAACATCACTGATAATAATGGGCTCTTTCCTTGTCAAAATTTGTGTTCTGGGGACTTTGCTGCTCTGTCAAAGAGTTTTTGCAGACGTTGAAGCTAATTTCAACACTTCTGTTTAAAATGTCCAGCTCAGGATTCCCACCCCTCCACACCTGAAGCCAGCTCTGCTCATGGGAAGTGGCCAGTGGGAATTGGGAAATGCGCAACATTCCAGCCCGAGGAGCACCAGCTTACCACATCCCTGCAGCCAAGACACCAACGGGCGCACCCTCCTGTCCGCATTTGTCAGCAACAAATCCAAATCATGAGACCGCTGTGGAGAACTTTGCATTGTGCCTGCTGATACAAGTCACAAGGTTCAGGGTATTTACACTCTCTGCCAGGGGTCTTACCAGCTTTTTAGCAGGTTCTTCACTTTTCAAACAGATGGATATTGATCAATGAACACAGAGAGAGAGGTGCCCTTTTTTCAGGAAGGCCATTCAAATCAGGATCCCACTATCACTTTTCGAGTTTCTGTATCCATTAATCTGCCTTTGGTTTCAGTTTTCCATATATATATTTAAAACCAAGGAGAAAAAGAGCCACTGCATCAAGACACTGTTGGTTTCTGAAAGGTGTGAATTAACCTGAGGTGCAGGACTTGGCAAATGCCTACGTCTCCCTGAGACTCCTTTGTGTGTGTGTGTGCGTGTGTGTGTGTGGACGGTACACAAATATGGAGGCAGAGGGGGTGAAGCTTTAAACGTCACCAGTGGGGAAAGGTCATAAAAAGCTTCCATTCTGCCAACTTGTCCGTGAAGCATTTGGCTGGATATAATAAACCTATGGGACACTTGAGAAAATTAAAACTCTAAATTATTACTAGAGAGACTAGCCATAATAGATCTGCTGTGAGAATCTTACTAGCAGTCTTACAATTTTTTTCAGTCCTTCTCAAATCACTACATAATGACACTCAGTACTCAAATGTCTAACAAGACCATTTAATGTAGCCTGCAGAAGAGGATTCTCCTGTGAAATTTTACCACAGACTCTTTAGCACAAAGCTTTCTCAGATTATTAGCAATTTGCATTAGGTCTATTTAATTTTGAGGAGTGCCAGTTCAGTGACCACATGCATATTAGAGCTTAGCAAGTGCAGGTGTCTAAAATGTTACCAAAAGGTCATAGGAATCCTACAAGGCATTTAGAATTTTCAGATTTTTTCTTCATTGCAGCAAGAGAAACTAGCACAAACCCTTTCACTAGGCCTGAGCCTCTCACCTGGGGCCCAATGAGCTGCAAGCGTTAGCTGTGCAATGTTCATATCCCTGCAACAGAATCCTTCTACAAGTCTTTTAGCAAAACTGTGAAAGAATAGCCTAAGAACGGGGGAAATTCCTTCCAAGAAATCTTAAGGGAAAGCATGACTTTTCTTGTAAGGACTGGTAAGATCCACCTCTTTCCAAGCAAGGAACACGTGGACAGCTGGTGTGACATAGACATTATCAAGGAGTTAGGAGTCACTAGAGAAACTTCGTAGCACTTGAAAACAGCCTGACAGAACAATGAAATAACAAAGGATGGCAGCAAATAGAAGCAATGTAAAGAAAGGACAGTTTTCTTAAATGAAAACTTTCCTACCTTCTCCTTCCAAAACATCCAACTTTAGTTGCTCCCAAAGCTTACAAGAAGTGTAACACCCAAATAAACAGGCATGATAAACCCTGGGCTCTTCACTGACCCCAGTTGCTTGATAACTGTGTTTCAGCAGAAAGACCATATCTTGCACCCAACTTGAAGGTCATTCCTCAGTGGATGTAAAAATTGGTCTCAGAGCCATGTAGTCTCCTGACATAAACACCAGATGAATACTTCTGCTTCTTCACCTAGGTGAGATGGAAACAAGTGCTCACAATATCTTCTGTGCACCAAGGGCACATAAGCTGTATGTAGCCTCACCACTTTGTGAGGGTATTTTTATGCCCTGACTATTTTACACATGAAATATTTCAGACTCCTATCACAGCCATCTAAGCACCAGAAAAAAATATGATTGTTCTGGCTCAAGAAAGCAGGATGTTGCCAACAAAATTAGCTCATCCTTGAGTCAGACACTCTAATCAAGATTATAGAATCTACTACAATAGGTCTGAGAGGGAAATGCAGCTTTACAAGGACAGAGCATTTCAGGCTGTCCCACATCAAGATTCAAAAGGGATCAGTGTTTTGCATTGTATCATTGGAGTAGTCTGAATGCACACTGAAGCATGGGAAGGTGAGGAGCAGACGGGAGGGGGGAAACCCTTTGCAATCTGTTCTTCATAAGTCAATTATTATGAATCAGTTATCTAATGAAGCAGTAATAGGAATGATGACTAAGTAAAGTAGCTAATAAAGCTAATTTATGTGAAACTGAAATTTTTAGTATTATGCATTAAAGCAAGCATGATGTCTCAGCATAGTAGGGGCAATGTTAGTGCTATTATACACCAAGCACTTGTAATGCTTCAAAATGATAATACAACTAGATATGCTGAGCTTCTGCATTTCTGAGTAAAAGCTTTGGTCTTCAGTACAGACCAACCGACTGGCCTTTCCATGCCCCCCACACACTTGCTGGGAAACAGACCCTGCCCAGTTCTGGGTGCCAGCATATCTTCTTAGCCCCACCATGAAAGAAAAAAAACCAAATTAAGGGCCTGATAAGGCAGATGTTTCCCCTATTATCAATGTCTCCATTTTCCTTGCTTTCCCCCATATACATTTTTTTTTATTTAACATGAAACCAAACACAAGCATCTGACTAACCTTGACTGTAATGAACTTGATACTCTGCAATGTGTATAGTTGGCAATAAACTATGGCACATATAGCTTCTCAATACTGCATTTCCATTTTAACTGCTCAGCTATGAGAGTATTTCACTCATACTGTAACTCAAATGATTACAGATAACTTTAATGCAATTTGCTCTTTTCTTGCTTTCACAGGTTTTAGAAAATTAATAGACATAAGCAAGCTTGCCAAGAAGTTCGAAGGCAGAGACAAATGAAGGTCTTTGGAGCCCAAAACACAGGCTACTTAGCTCCTCAAACTATACCCTTCTGAGAGAGGAAATATGTAGTGTGATATATTTGTTTGCTGTCTCCGGCAGGAAGGCCTGCCAGGATAGTCTCACTGTTCTGGCACCTGGTCAAGTTGTCTCCCCACACACAAAGTCAAACCAAAGCCAGAGACACAGGGACATCCCAGGGCTCTCACTACCTTTGCTCTGAGAACACCTTTGCAAGTGAAAATGTAGCTAAGATGAATCAAAAATTATTATCTGGTATACTGCTTCACAGTTCAAGTTCCCAAGGCAAGAAGTTGAACACACTCATCAAGCCATTTGTTCATCCCACCACAAAGGTGAAGGGCTCGGCAGTGGGTGCACAATGAGACTGGAACACCAAGAGGCACAGCTGGCAGCTCCCAGCACTGAGACGTGGAGCAGCACATTCAAGAGCCCTGATCAGACAAAACAGCCCATATCATCACTAAAGCACACTTTGCATTATCTGCCCTGCAGGGACTGGTGCTCACCATGTAGGATGTCCATTATGCAGGAAATGCCAAGGTGCTTGTGCCACAAGTACCTGCAACCCAATACCCTCACTGCCCTAAAATGACAACAGGGACTCTAAAAGTTTATTTTCTTGTACTGATATCAAAAGACAGACATTACTTTATCACGATGCAATTTGGGGGCAAGAACAATCAACGAAAGGCACTAGCCAGAGGGCCAATATTTCTGAACACAGGCATTTTATTGCTTATCCTTTCTCCTAACCATTCTCTCTCCCTCTGTGAGCCTCCGCCCATGAAATTGAAAGATTTCTAGTAGAAATGCCTTTGTTGTATCAGCTTTGGAAATATGGATTACAGTATTCTGTGAAAAACATTTATTACTCTGAACTGTGACTTGGACATTGTTGCATTTCTAGGGTTATAGATTTTCTTTCAGCTAAACTAAGGCTGTAAGTCACAGTGACAGTTGTAATGTGTGTAATACCACAGTACCAGATTCTATTACATACATATTTTTGCTAGAGGTTTATGATGTTAAAAATATTTCTTCTTTTCCCAATACCTTTCCCTACCTGTTGTGTAAATATATTGGAACCTATAACACTGAAGTCAATTTCCAGATGAAATGTGCATGGGAACAAGTAGTTTGTCCTTTTACAAAAAAAAAAAAAAAAAAGAAAAGAAAGAAAAAAAAACAAAGATGGGGGAGGGTATACTGCATACAAACTAATTATATTCAAGCGCAATATTGAATTGTAATAAAAGATGAATGAGAGAAAGTGCGTGTCATTGTGAGGAATGGGGAAGGTTACAGAAAACTGAGACTAGGGAAGGATTTATCATGTGTGATGCTTCAGGCACTGTGTTGAAAGATCTGCAGACTTATTTGCAAGAGTGTTTTATGGGAAAAATAGAGCAGCTACATAGGAAAGAATTACTATAGATTTTTATCTTTTATACAAGACAAAGATACAAAGATGAAACACTGTTTCTGGTTAAAAAAAAAAAAAAGAAAAAATCTATGGAAGAAATCCCAGTTGTAATACAGAGGGGGAAACCTTTCAAACTGAGTTCTGAGGCCATCAACTGCATAAATTCAGTGAACAGACAGTTGTTAAAATACAGCTGATCCATAATTTTAAATGTAAGCACAAAAGTGTGACGGGTTTAAAAAAAACCCCATAACACAATAACTGCAACAACTAGAAAGCTTTCCAGTTTTGCTTGCAAAATCTTGGTGCACATATACATGCAAACAAACCTTTTGGCTGGTTGTTAGAATTCAGCTCTAGTACAGTCATAACACAGCTGTGGAAGCTGGAAAAATAATGGCATTTGGACTGTATTAGTATGCAAACGGGCATGCCAACACTCCCACTTTGCTTCCAGAATTCATCCAGCCTGCACATGTCATGTTTCAAACCAAACAGGGCTGGAAATCAGGAGGGTCAAGCACACCTGACACTCCACTTCAGTCACTCCTCCTTAGAATAATGCCTAGCTGGGGCAATATAAGGTTAGTCCACTGTGTCTTCAAGCAGAGGTGGGATCAAGAAGCTTCAGCACCACTCCTAGGAAGTATGAACCTCCTGCTGGCATTGTGTTTAATGGCTACAGAAAGGTTCCGGTTGGGCTGGGTTGTACAGGTGTGGGTTGGGAGATGAAGCTCCTTAGCAAGAAGCATGTTTAGCACTTCCATTATGCTTCCAACCACAGGGCTCAAAGTCCTTTAAAATAGGCATATCTCAATTAAGCTCAGGAGATGTTTATCCAGCTCACAAGGGTATTCAGCTCTCTGTTTCACAAGTGGAAGAACTGGGGAATGGAGAGGTTAAGTAACTTGCCCAAGGTCATTGAGCTGAATCAATTTCAAAACTGGGATTAGACTAAAATTCATTCCAAGCATCTGATCACAGAAACACAGACAGTATCAAATGTTTTTTTCCCAAAAGAAGCTACTTATATGCTAAGCTATTTAGGGTTGAAAGGCAGAAGTAAAGAGCTTATTTGGGGAGTGAAGTGATTCGTTTTTAAGAAGTTTAAATTCAAAGAAGAAAGAAATAGGAAGCCACTGTACAGCATCCCCTTCAGAGCTGGACCCTCTTCTTGGGTACCCACCAGCAGGTAATGCAGTCCATAACCCCAAGGGCTGCACAGCCTGTCCACACATCAAAGTCCAAACCTTGGCACTCTAAAAGGAGCCATCATGGCAGGGAGACAGGTTCCACTCCTCAAGGCTCTGCATCTCTATGCATCCCAGTGAGGGGAAGAATGGTACTACAGTATCTAACCTGGACCTCCAGCTCCCACACAGCAGCTTCCGCAATGGCTCTGGGCAGGTTGGAACAATGCCAGCAGCCTCCCAGCCCATGCCAGTTAAGAGCCAGGACTGAGGATCTGCCCTCACCTACTCTGCCCACCCCACCACAGCAATTAGAAAGGCATGGGGGCACTGACATTTCAGTCCCCTTCCAGAAACTCCACTGCATTCTGATTCCTCTGTGTGGCATTGAAAATAACATTAGGAGAGAAGGCTTACCAACCACTGAAACTCAATTAATGGTGCTGTCAAAGCTCTGGCAGACTTCAGTGCCATCAGGATTTCAGATGCAGTCCCCATGACAACCTTAGCTTGACCCTTCTGTACATATGAGCTATGATAATGTCTACAGAGCTTTAAAAATATTTTCTTTTTTTAACCACAGGCAAGTGCATCTGGGCCCGTCTGCACAATGGATCACATCAAAGGGGATGTAGCACACCCTTCTGGGCTGCTACACAGCCTTTTATCTTCTCTGTAGCTTCAGAGAATCCAAAGCTTCCGTTAGGACTGTATGAGTTCCATGAGCTATTAGGGAAAGAGAGAACAAGGGTCACTAGAACAGCAAATGCCCCCTATGTTCTGCTGCTAGTATATTCATGTCTATTAATTGCAATAAATTATCAGGTTATATTGGCAAAGTGACACACAAGAAGGTCTCACAAAAATAGGTAATGACAGGAAAAACAATCAGGCTACAGGATTTGTTTGCCACTCCCCCAGAGACTATGTAAATTGAAGCATTTTTTCTTATGCAAAGAGAGGCATCGTGTAAAGAACAGTGTTTCCAAAACTGCTGATAATCACATGGAGTATGAATACTCACTATAATTACCAAGTTTTAACTGCCAGCAACTAGAGTGACTCCAACAGCAACACCAGCAAATGCAGTTATGCCTCAAGGCCTGGCTGGGACCAGCATCCTGTCGTACCCATTCACATATGATCACAGAACATTCTTGAGCTAAAGAGCATCTCATCCAAAGATACATTCACAGATCTACCCTCTTCTGCTGGAGGGCTTTGAAAAACACTAATGTTAACAAACACCTAACAGATAAGAGCTGGATTTCTTTCTGCATTTTGGAAAACGTGTGAACTTTTTAAAAACTTCAGCACCTAAAGTTAGACTTCCCATACATTTCATTTGTTCTAAGGCAAATTTTACTTTGTGTTTTGCAAAACTCTTCTAGAGTTATGCAAAAGTGAAATACCTCACCATTTTTCTCTGTAAGTAGTGTCTTAGATACTGGCCTGTGTACAGTTCAAAAAGGGGCTGTGAGATTACAGGCTGAGCTCCATAGGTTAACTAACAGGTTTAAAAGCTCAGCTGTAATGTTACATTAACACTGATTTTTGTACTTAACAGCCTACTAAGTCTGGAGCATTGGCACAAATTCATTCAATTTTCTTTTTTTTTACAGAAAACCTCCCAGTTCCACCCACTTACACTGCCTATACCTATGCGGCCATCATCACCACACTGCTTGTCCCACAAGAGAAGTCCATGCCCATCATGCTGCAGCTGGGCTGCTACCTGGGTTTGCATTGCCCTGGTAGGTGCAATGGAGATGTTTCCCCTGTGACAGCAGCACAAATGCAGTCTGAGAGTGTACAAGTAGTGTTAACATCCTTTGTGCAGCTCCTGACTGCAACACATGGATACAGACCATGACTTGCTCAAGGTCTCACTAGGAAGCAGTGAGGTAGCCAGGACTGACTCTAATTCAGAACCTCAGAGGGTTCCTCCAAAGCCCTAGATCATCTTCATGCTGCCTTTCAAGGTGCCCACAAAGGGCTGGGCTCCTCCTTGACCCAGTCATTCAGGGAACAAATGGCAGAGAGGATGCTTTTGCAAACAGGGCTCCTTGAAAAGAGCTTTTTTCTGAATTGTAAGAGCCAGCCCCAAGAGTCAATTCATATCAATCAGCTTAACAAGCTTTTGGAAGGCTTTTCTTCCAAGAAAAAGCTTTCAGGGAGGGTTGAGACAAGACGCACACTAAAACAACATACAAGTCATACATACCAGATTCTGCACCTGGGATGGGGCAACCCCAGATGTTTGTATAGACTGGAAATGAGATGCTGAAAAGCAGTGCCATGGAAAGGGACCTGGGGGTCCTGGTTGATAGCAAGTTGAATATGAGTCAGCAGTGCCCTGGCAGCCAGGAGGGCCAATCATGTCCTGGGGGGCATCAAACAAAGCATCACCAGCTGGGTGAGGGAGGGGATTGTCCCGCTCTGCTCTGCACTGGGGTAGCCTCACCTTGAATATTGTGTGCAGTTTGGGGCACTGCAATGTGAGAAAGATAAGACAAGCTATTAGAAAGCGTCCAAAGGAGGGCAACAAAGATAGTGAAGGGCCTTGAGGGGAAGGTCTATGAGAAGCAGCTGAGGTCACTTGAAGGGCCTTGAGGGGAAGCCATATGAGGAGCAGCTGAGATCACTCGGTCTGTTCAGCCTGGAGAAGAGGACACTGAGTGGAAACCTCATTGCAGTTACAACTTCCTTGTGAGGGGAAGAGCAGGGGCAGACACTGATCTCTGCTCTGTGGTGACCTGTGACAGGACCTGAGGGAGTTGTGTCAGGGAAGGTTTAGGTTGGACATTAGAAAGAGATTCTTCCCCCAGAGGGTGGTTGGGCACTGGAACAGGCTTCCTAGGGAAATGGTCACAACACCAAACAAAATTCAAGAAGCATTTGGACAATACTCTCAGGCACCTGGTGTGACTCTTTGGGATGGTCCTATGCAGGCCTAGGAGTTGGATTTGATGATTCTTATGGGTCCCTTCCAACTTGGCATATTCTGGAATTCTTTGATTCTGTGTTCAACAGATAAGAGCAGAGAGAAATTGTTCAGCACTAGACACGAGAGACCAACTGTTCAGAGATCAGAGCATGCCATGGTGCTCCCCAGCAGTCATGCACAGTGGGACTGGTGTAATTCACTTTCTGTTAGCAGGATGTTATTTGTGAGAGCTTTCAGCACGGAGTGATCTGCAGACACCGTATTATAAACTTCTGCAGAGGTGAAGTCAGTGCTGAAAAGCACTTCTCATTCTGTCTTCTTCCTGCTTGCCTTGTTCCTCACACATCATTTTCTTTTATCAAAATGGATGGCAGTATCAAAATTGAAAGGAAGTAGAAGCTGTGAAAATAACAGACCCAGGAAAAGAATTTTTAATTTTGCCTCAATTTCTTTGATGATGAAACCAGTGTTGAATATTAAACAAGTCCTGATAGTTGAACATCAAGAATAGCTGAAAGTTTTGCTTCTGTCAGAAATGTGATCAGAATTCCTCTATGACCCTTTTCAGCTTGTTATTCGCATACAGAAAAACTCTCCTCAACTTCCCTGGACAGATCCTGCTGTGCTGTGTCCATGGCCCCATTCTTGGATGTCCCTCAGGCATCCCAGTTAAAGAGTTTGTCTGCATTTTTACCCAAAAGGGGGGAGTGAGGGGGTCGTTCCTCCATTCAAAATCAGGGTAAATTCTTATTTCACTACACAGAAATAATTTTCAGAAACTTATCCAGTAAATGAAAAAAACTTTTTTAAAATACTATGATAATGATTATTCTATGGTTCTGTTTGGTTTATGAAAAAGTTAAATTACACCTTAAGGCCTAGGGGCAAAGGAAAACAAATAGCATTTTTCTTTCTGACAAAACCCAAGACCACTGTGGAAGACATTTTCCAAAGTAGATTACAGTAATGGTCTCTTCTAGCCCTAAAAACCTCTGAGCCTCCCTTGATGTGATTAATAATAAAACTGTATCTAGGGCAGCTATACAAACAAAAAGCTTCACTTTGCCAGCCCTGTGCAGGGACAGTAGCAATTTATAAAACCTGAAGCGGAAACACTACCAGAGGCAAAGTGGCTGCTTCCCAAGAGAAATGCAGCAGAATCATGCTGGAGGGGCAAGCTGGTTCTCCCAGCATGGAGCAGGGGTGGCAAGGAAAGGCAGAGGCACCACTTGGTCCTGGGAGGAGTGCAGAGACACTCATTGATGGTCAGTGAGGAGAGGACTTAGCTGGGCAAGGTGTCCCATGTGCTTCCCAGACACAAGGAGCTGAAATTACAGAACCTTTCTAAAAATCTTTTGTTTTCCTTTTCCTTTTTTTTCTTTGTTTAATTTGAAAGGTTTACAGTAACAGCAGTGTCTCATTACTGAATCTAACACTGGAAATTTAATCCTTTCTCCTTTATAGGCACTTTGAAAGACTTGAGAAAAGTTTGGATGAGAACAGTGTGCTCCTCACAAATTTTGTTGAGTGCAGTCTGGCTTGCCTATGGATGCTAAACCTCAGTTTATTCTAGTTCTAACTGCTTCTATCTTTTCCTTCCTTCCCACACACAAGAAACAAATAAACCCATTTTCTTCAACTTAAAAGCAAAGTAGTGTTTCTTTGTTATTCAACAGACAAGCTCTCTGTCATAAAAAAAATCTCAACTTTTCTATATTGCTTGATTATTGCAAATAACCAGAGAAAAACCTCCTGGCCTCTCACTGCCTTGAACATTAGATTCCACCTTTGCCAATGTTTTGGGGCCCACTGCATATTAAGGGTCTTAATAAAAACATCACGTATTGATTTTTAATCCAGTTTTCTGAGGCAATGCAGTTGATATGACTACTCTGCCTGAATCTCCAAGTTCTGCTGCCTTCCAGTAATGTCAAACCTGTTGTTCAGTTTTAGCTAAACCTGATAGGACTACCTTTTCTGGTAAAACGAGTTTCTAGTGGGAATGAAACTGTCATTGGATGTCAGAAAATCTACACTGGAGATACTTTATATCATGCTACAACCACAGGATAAGTTTTGATCAATCTCTGCACTTTGTTTGACAAAAGAGAACCTTACCACAAGAAGCAAATCCTTATCAAATGGAGTACAATAAACTCAACTGACCTCGCAGCATGAGAGCTGCTCCAGAGAGTCCCACTCCAGTCCCCTCATGTAGGAGGGAAGCACCCAGGAGGCAGCGAGTCCTCCTCCTCTCACCGTGCAGCCTGTCCACATTCTCTCCACTGCCATCTTGAGGCTCTTAAGTCTCATGCAAGGATTTTCAGGTGTCACTTTTAGGAAACATGAAGACTGGGGAGGGACTTCTATGGACAGTTAAAATCTGACCACTCTTGCTCCCCAGCAGGAGTGATGGTGAGCTGGGCACCCAGCACTCACCAGAAACATCTACAGCACTCAGGAACAAAGGCCAGGGAGAAAGATTACCCCAACACCATATTGCCAGGGGAAACCACACAGGCCAGCTGCAGGTGTGGCCGACCCTCGTGGTCCCTCTGTGGGAGGCAGACCATAGCTCAGGACCAGAGCCCAGCCAGGCTCTCCACAGCATGGCTCGGCATGACTCACGCTGTTGAGGAAGAGGAGCCAAAGCCAGGAGGCTGAGTGAGCCTTGCTGAGTGCCTTTACTCTGTGGTCATTAACCTGTGGCTACTCCTTCAGCCCACAGCCAGCACTACACCTCCTGAGCTTTCCCTCCCTCCCTGAGCTGCTTCTGACTTTCCTGTGCATCCTGCCGAACACCAAACCCTCTTACTGGCTGCGCCCTGCCTCGAGTGGGAGAGATGAAGCAGCAGCATGGCCACTGTGTTTTGCCACTGGCAGTGCTCACATGGCACAGCACGTTAACCAAGCAGCAAGTGGGTAAGCCAGGGCCTGCATCAAAAAACATCCTCAGACGGCGAGACTGGGACCAGTGGATAGCAGAGGCAGCAGGTAGGCAGCAGCTCAGGAGAAAGTTGACTGCAGTTCTTGAAGCAGATGCAGAAAATGAAAGAGTAAGGAAGCTCTCAACAAGCCTGCACAAGGGAACTGGGGCAGGAGGCTCTCAACACGTCTCCTGCCATAATCCTCTTGTCCATCTCTGAAGAGCACTGGGATAGTGTTGTGGTTCAACCCCAGTCAGCAACCCAGTCACACACAGCCGCTCTCTCACTCCCCTACCAGGGAGATCAGGGAGAGAATCAGAAAGGTAAAAGCTAGAGAACTTGTGGGTTGAGATAAAGACACTTTAACAGAAAAAGCAAAAGTCACACAAACAAGCATAGCAGAACAAGGAATTAATTCATTGCTTCCAATGGGCAGGCAGGTGTTCAGCCATGCCCAGGAGAGCAGGGCCCCATCACACATAACAGTGACTTGGGAAGACAAACCCATCGCTCCAAATGTCCCCCTTTCCTCTTTCTTCCCCCAACTTTATATACCGAACAGGATGTCATATGGTATGGAATATCCCTTTGCTCAGTTGGGGTCTGGGTCACCTGTCCTGGCTGTGTCTCCTCCCAACTTCCCATGCACCCACAACTTCCTCATCAGCATGGCAGTATGGAAAGCCAAAAAGGCCTTGGCTCTGTGAAAGCCCTGCTCAGCAATAACAAAAACATCTCTGTATTATCAACCCTGTGTTCAGCACAAATGCAAAACACAGCCTCCTACTAGCCACTGTGAAGAAAGTTCACTCTACCCCAGCTGAAACCAGCACAGATGGATGGCCTGCCTCAGGGACAGCCACTTTGTCCCTGAGCACCATTAAATAATCCTATTGCAAACCTGGAGCAGGAAAAGACACTTCTCCACTGTCTTGCATCAAGTGTGTCAGGGGCTAAACAGAGAAAGCAAATGCTGTCAGAGCTGCTCCCCCTCTTTTCCTCACCAGCTCTTATGCCTTTGCCCTTGTACCAGTGTTCCATCATACCAATAAGCTTTGACTGCTCTTTGGGACCCAACATAACTGTTTCCAGCAATTGTGCTTACTATAAATTCACTTGCCAAATACCTTTCATTTTGGCTGTGACAGCACTCACAGGAAGAGGAAACCATACACCAGTTGACCGAGGCTCCTGATGACACAGCATGGGAGCACCAGCAAGGAGCCCAGCAGGACAGCCGGTCTCTAAAGCAGCACTTCAGCATTAGCATAAGCTCTCCATCCAAATAAACCAACCGCTGGTGAGAAAACGGGCAACTCCAGTGCAGCCAGTGGACACAGCAGCAGCTGGTGAAGGGGTTTTTGCACAATACATATTTAGAGCACAGAGGAGACTGAACCTTGAGCTAGAACATAACCTGACAGTCCCCAAACTGTGAGCCTTTGTTGTCAGAAATAGTTATTTCAAGGGCTGACAGACAAGCTTGGGTTGTGCTGGATTGCCCCCTGCAGCCGACAGGTCGCATCGTCCTCAGCGCAGGGCTGGTCTCACATCATGGCACAGCGCATAAAATCACTCCACGAGAAAAGGCTCTGCGATCATTTTAATGACATTTTCCTTCGTGGCTGTAACCAGAGAACGCTGTTTTGCTTGTTTATTTATAGATGTTTCTATCTAATTACAAAGGGAGCTCGGCAAAAAAATTATCTTTGAAGAAACACTGCAGCCTCATGTATTCTTTTCCTCTGCTTGTGGATAGCAAACACCTTTTTGTAGGTATTTCCTCTCTTTTCATGATAGGACAAGCTGGAAAAAGACAGTGGGAAAGAGGAACGGGACAGAGGATAGGTGATGAAATATTTTCTGATTCTCCCAAGCAAAAGAAAGCAGAACAGCAAAGGAGATGTCAAAAGAAGGAGCTTTTTTTTTCACCCCCCCACACATTTCAAAGTATGTGTTCTTGTATAAAATATATGGTGAAGACAGTGAGAGACTACTCTGAAGGGTGCACAGAGCACAGATGTGGAGAAAACCAGGGTGGACCCCATTTTGTTTAGCAACAAAGGCAGTACCAGATAATCAGTTATTTTACTCATGTACCTATATCTCTGCCTCACCACACTGCTGTGAAACTTTTGAAGTATCTTGGTTTACTTGCTAGTAAATGCTGGACTTCAAAGGAATGGGAAATGGATGCTGAATGGCAAAGTGACCTTTTATTACGCCAGGTACAGTTTGTAACCTGGAATGTGACAGAACATTTCTCATCCTACTTTAAAAAAAACAATCCTGTGAAAGATCACACCTTCAAAGAAGCTTCAGTCTAAATGTTACAGAGCAGTTTTGACAAGACACTGAAGTGTATTTCCTGGTTCTAGACATGCAGCACGGACTGGGTGACAGGAGACTAGAGCTCATTGCAAAAGTCTCTTTCTGGCTTCATTAGCAGTTATTATAGACCCTTCACTAGCCTCAGATATTGCCCTTTCACTCCACCTCCAGATGTTTTCACTGGCAAAAGCAGCCTTCAATTTCTCTAGGTAAGCAGCTGCCAGTGTGCAAGGTGGGTAACTGAGGTCACCCCAGCAAGCACACTCTCATTTCAGTCTTCACACACCCAGTGGTACATGTCAAAATTTGGTGGCCATTCTGGAAATCTATCTACTTGCTTGATATTGTCTCTCAAGAACACTCACCACAAGAATAGCCACCATATAACATCTTTTGTTCATGTGTTTCATGAATTTGCCTTCCAGCTAGTGTAAAGAGAAAATATTCTGGCAGAAACTTGAGACAAGCTGCTGCCATTTGAGGCTTCGTACTCTCACTACATGAAAGCAAAAGAGTAGCTTCAGACTGCAAAACGTCATTCAAAAGATATACTAAGTGTCTTTTCCAGTGCCTACAATATTTACAGTACCTCGGGCACTGATAAGCCTGGAAAGTATATAAGGTATCTATTAGTGTATCAATGCAACCCAGGAAGGACAGTGACCATTTGTGTTACTATACCCTATGTTTTTTTAAAAAAGCATCAACAGTGAAGACCCTGTCACTGCTGAGACTTCGGTCCCTGGCTCTAAATCTTGGCAGAATTTCTAGGCTGGGCAAAACAAAATGAGCAGATGTGATGCTTGTCACATCACCATCACTCACATGACATTAAAGCACAGCTCACTTGCCCTATTTTGGCATGCTTGGGTGTCCCTAGGCAGCAAGGGTTAAATAAAGACAGGGGATACAGCTCCCCACATCATACCCAGCAGAGTAGATCTCAGCATCTCTCCTTGCAGATCCCTGCCCACAGAGGCTGGCACTCCCTAAAACCTCCCCAGGCCCAGGTGGCACCTTTGATCCATCCTCACCTCCCACTCCCTGACCCCCAGCCTTTTTTTTATCTTTGAGATGGTGGCTGCAGGGCCTGACCAAAGTTTCTTATGTCAAGGATGCAGAGGGGTTGAAAATGTAATATTCAGCAACAAGGTAAATGTGGAAGAACTTTGTAGAACAGGAAGAGTGAATTGCAGCATCTGTGGGATAACAAGCAAGGTCAAGCTGATGAAATACATTGGTAAAGAGGAAATAAAAGGAAAAGAAAGAGAGATGCCCAAGAAGAAGAAGAGAAAAAATGTTAGAATTAAAAGGGAAAATATTCAGCCATTTGAAAATGAAGAGGAATCCAGCTGAAAAGAAACATATGCTAGGAACAGGTAAGGGAAACAGGAAAAATGGATAAAAGGTCAAAAATAGAAATGAAAATATAATTGGATTAAGGAAAAGGCAAGCAGATCTAGAAACAGAAAGAAGAAGAAAAATATGGCTAATAGAAAAGGGCAAGAAGTTCAGGATCAACCTTACATATTTTAAATCCTACCAACATTTCAATAATGCACTTTAGAAAAAACAAACACACCTATGAATTTCATTTCCCTTAGCTTGAAAGGTTTCAAAAGTTTGTCAGTCAAATCTTGCTCTGATGATATCCTTGCTTTATCCTAGAGCAGCTCAGCTTCCTCCCAACTGGCTGTAAGGGTCTTCGCCATCCTTGGGAGGGAGGTGGATACACACTCAGCAACAAAAATGTTGCATGGGTAGTTTTAAAATAATACAGATGACTTATTAAAAGGGAAGAGCCTGAGAAACTCACCTCTCTGATGGAATAAATAAGAGAAGGACACATTGCCTACAGCACCCCAGCTGAAACCAACAAGTGGAAACTCTACTCCCCACTTAGTTTGTGGGTTTTAGGGAAATAACCTCAAAAATGTTTTTCTCTCCACCTGTTGAGGAATAAAGCCAGCCTTTTGGCTGAACCTCAGAAGATTTGTAATCCCAAGCATGGAACTTCCATGACCAGCTTAAAACAAGGTTTTCTTCCAAACATGCTGATATGGAGACTGTGTGGGAGACAAATTTAGACATCAAACAAGGGCCTGCACAGTAGAAACCCATCTGGCTACACTCAAAAATGGGCATTCACTGACTCAGACGTGCTTTTACATTATATACTAAGCCATTTGGATGATAGTAAAACTGAGCCAGTCAGGAACATCATCATGTTTATTTCTGCCAGGATAAAGTTGGTACATCATTTATGAGTGTTCAGCATTCCACAAGGCTCACAATATGGGAAATTTATCCACAGCCTTCTGTACATAAATAAATATTGCATTCTCTCCTATGCTGCTACTACTGATTTTCTGTGGGAACAGATTTCGTCTTCCATCAGCAGACTGGTGGAATTTAATAACATTTGTGGTCATCCTGTCCAACTGGAAAGACACATCACACCCATTATACTGAATGGCTCATCATCAGCTGAATATATAAATGTGAGAGAGCAGCAAACAGCAGTAGAGTGACAGAATCTTTCATTGAACATAGATGCATTTTTCCTCTGACAAATGGGAGTCTCCAGAGACTTATAATTTATCAGTTGTTCACCAGCAGTGTGTTTGGTATTGCACAGAACTCAACAAGGAGATGGCCCAGAAGAGTTTGCAATCCAAGGTAATGAATTTTGGAAATGCTTTGGTTGAAATATTCACAGGCATAAAATTATTGTGAGATGTCTGGTGGATTGGATGATTTCTAATGTCCATGAAGAAACAAAGCCAGGGGAAGATAATATGAAATTCAGAAGAACTACCATCACAGTTTTGCAATCTGAAGGTTTCTCTAATAGCAACAGATACCAGCATCAGGTAAATAATTGTCATCAGATACACAACAATAGTCCGTGTCTCCAAGTCATTCTTTCAGTGATTATGATGATTTTTTTTCCTCTAGGTAACTGAGAAGTTCTTCCTTCCCAGGATAAATTATATTGGTCAAAGGACTGCAAAATGATTTACAGCCTACTGAGCAACACAGCCCTCTGCCTAGGACTGTGTGGACATTAGACATTACCTAAAAATTGTGACAAGTTCCTGCTTCTCATATGTAGGTTCAAAAAGGTCTTAGCCCTGAGCTTTCCCCAAGTAGCTGTGGTATTCCCCCATTACTTCCAGGTGGCATTATAAGACATCTCAAATACTCCCATGACTGCAGATTATGGTTTAGATGGCAGCTGCCTACTTTTGCCTTGGCTTACACCTCTTCTGTTTGAATGTCTTCCCCAACTTCTACCTCAGGCATCCTCAGAAGGGATCAGTATCTGCTGTGTTCCCAGCTTCCCTCTCGACAGGGACTGAATTTGGTCCTAACCCAGGTCTGGAACCTCTGAGAAGCCAAGGGGACCAAGTCTTCCATGAGACTCCACTGAAGTACTCCCATGTGTCTTTGGCCAAAGTCTCACCAAACTCCTCCCTTAATAATTTCTTGACCCTAGATCACTTTCAGCCATCCAAGAACTTGTCTTTTACCTGCTGCTGCTTTGCTGTAGGCTGGACACTCCCTATAGGAGGAAAATCAAAAGCAGAAAATGAGTAGAGGTGTTGCCATAGAGCCTGTGAGTTTCTCGGCATCAGGGGAGCAATGCCACAGGAATAGCCAAAGCCCAGCCAGCAGCTGCCTGCGGACAGGGAGCAGAAACCAAAATGAGGGAAGGAAATGGAAAGATGTAAATGTGGTGCAGAGCTTTTAGAAACACCTAGTCCTGTGAAAATCCCTGATAAGGCATCCTTTGAGCTCAGTGGAACTATAATTTCACTCCAATTGCCACTCTGGCACATGCATGTAAAAGATACTGCACTCCCTTCCTCTCCAGTAAAATCTCACCTATTATAACTACTCTGAAGTACTGCTCTATTAACCCTGCTGTGAGTGCTGTGCCTTGTTTTGATCTCTGTTCTTTGCATGAAGAATATAGTACAGTACAGTAGAAATAAAGTCTGTGCAAAGTCTAAGGTATTACAATAAAAGCAGAGCACACCTTAGGCATAAGAACCTGTTCTTAGCTGATGCAAACTGATAGGAACCAGGTAAACTTCAAGTGGTTTCCCCGCAATCCTCCAACTCTCTTTTTCAGTCGCGTGAAAATACCAGAAATGCTGATGAAATTTGATAATACAATAAATCTATCTTTAAAAGAGGCTGAGTTCTGAGATCATCCCCGTTTCATTTGGAAATCCCATGTGTTATTTCTGAACCTGCAGACACCATTATGTTTTTTTAATTTAATTAACTTCCAATAAAGCTGCTTATACTGGAAACAATAAAACTCTTTCTACCATGTCACTCTTCCTTCTTTAAAACACATACAAAACATACAGAAGCCTCAAGAAAGCTCCAGGCACTCTAAGAAAAGAAATAACCAAAGACCACCAAATATTTAATTTTCTGTGCCGGAAATGAGAAACAGGTGTAATTAAAATAACACTTTTTAAATTAAGTGACCTCTCTTGACCAACCATCTGTGAATAATTCAGATTTTTTTTCCCCATTATTACTGCAAAATTAAAACTAGGGCATATAAATGACAAGATACTCTTTAACTATCTTTAAGCACCAGCAATATATATTTTCCACCAGTTAAAATCCTTAATGATACCAAAAACCTCTCAAGCATAACTCCCCCAATTCATTTGCCTGAAACCATCAATATTTTATCATGCATTTGCAGTTGGCTTTAATTTAACAGTCCAGGTTACTAATCAAACAAAACACCCAAGTCATTAAAAGTTAGCGTGCCATTTAGAAAGTGCATTTCACGTTTATTAAAATATCTTTCATGGAGCCATTAGAAGGCTAAAGTTTTAATTACAATCAGATATTTAGTTCTACTTCAGTTATGCTTTTGGCACTCTCTTGCAACTGCCTTGATTAATCTTCCAGACAGAGCTCATCCATTACCTCCTGAAATTATTTTCCTCTTAACTTCTTCATAATTCATCTTTTTTCTTCCCCCCTCCAAACATGTAAAATGCATTAAAAAGGTGTGCACAATACCTGCCTGAAAGATAAGTCATTAGAAAGATTCCATTTCAAATGTAATTTATTCTCAAAAGTACCAAATAGCCATAATTCAAACAGATGTATTGAAATTGAAATGTAGGTTTTCTTGTCTTTGTTGTCATTTTAACTATTTTCCTACAAATTAGAGACTAATCTGTGCTGCTCTTTCTCCTATCTCAGGTTTTGAAATATACAGTTCAGCTGAATTTTGCCTGGGTAATTCTGAGGGTACCTCAAGCTAACACACCGTCTCCATCACAGAAAATTTCCCATCTTCTTCCTCCTCTTTAATTTAATGGTCATATCGCAATACATTTTACCAAACTTCTCTGCTGAGATCATTTCAATGGCTCTTTTCCATCCATTTTAACTAACATTCTGTGAAACCTCAGTCATCAGTAATGAGAACATTGATTGATATTTTAGTGCTAATCAAACACCTACACTACATTTTGCAAAGATTGACCCTAAAATGAGGTAAGATTTCAAGAAAGACTGAGGAAGAAAATTTGGAGGCATGAATCTGGCTCAGAAATCCCTTGCATCTCCAGCTGAGCTTTCACATTTCCTCCAGATCTGGAGGAAAAACAGATTCAAGCCCTCTAAACTGTGCATTTAGGACCTGTATCTCATTCTGCCTGCTTGTTTGCTGGAGTTATAGACAGGTTTGGATTACACACAATAAAGCAAAACCTTGAAGAACCCCAAATGGACAGCTGAAGATGAGGCTTGTCACCCACAGGTAACATACCACATTCTTAGGTACATTGGATATTTCAGGCCCTTCTTCAAGGCTCAACCACCTCCTCAGACTGAACGAGATCAGAAAATTGACTTCCCTGTCTCCATCATGCATCATCATCCTTTTATTTTATCCATAACTCCAGTAAGTCTATTGAAACATAGACTGGAGAAATCCTGCCAAACCTCAGACAGCCTTTTCCTCCTCCACAGCTGCCCATTGCTTACTTCCAGGTGTCTCCTGGAGGAGATCAGTCTGGCCCATGCCCCATCTCCACAGCCAGACCAGGAGTCAGCCAACAGTGAGAGGTCCAGCCATGCTCCCAGCAAAAGGCTCACAACAGCACCAGCAAGACCTTCATCTGCCCCTCCTCCTTCATCAGCTGGATCCAGGGCCACATCTACCTGCATGAGGAAAACCTCTATGCTCATGTTGGTCTGAGCCAAACGCAAATCAACATCTCTCCTACAAGAGTATCTCGCTACAACAGTGAAGCCTGGTGTTTCAAACCAGCAGAAATCACATGGCAGGAGGCAGGCAACAGAAGGGTTCCAAATAAAAGCCTTAATCCTCATTTATGCAGTCATCAGAATTGGCTCCAAGCAGGCTCAGGAACAGAACTGCAGAAGTATTTCAAGACAAATCTAAAGCAAAATGAAAGATGCTTGAAAAGTCTCTCTACACAGCCCTTGTATGGAGATGTCTGCATTGTACTGAAAACCCTGCCTGTATTGTCTTCTGTGGTGGAGAATATTGATTTCTTTCCTTTGAACCTATCCAATCCATTTTTTTAATTGAAAAATACAGCAAATTGCTTTAAACAGATCTCTTTAAAGCAGGTACAAAGTGGGTTTTCATCATATTCTTAAACAACATTTGCAAAAGTAAGTTACAAAATTAGAGTATGTAAGGAGGAGGGTGAGAGATGGGGAATTACAGGAACAGGTTACAAAGATAGATGGGATATTGTGGTTACCAGTAACCCCAAGCCTCTGATGCGTGTCACACATGGCACGTGCACCAAGGAAATACAGAACAGCAGCGCCATTTGTAAAAGAAAGGGAAACAAGCAGATTGGGCTGAACAATGTCCAGGTTTGGAACAGACCCTGCATGGACAAAATCTCATGTTCAGGATTAGAAAAAGGTCTTTTTACTATACCCACGTTTCATTGTGGGATGTTGTTCTTGTGGAGAGAACAAGAGGCTGAAAGCGCTGGAGTTTTCTGAAGCGAAGCCCAGTGCCACAGCCCCATCTAGTGCCAGCTATGGAAAGCACAGACAGGCATCGCCCAAGCGGCCCTGAGAGCTGTGCTCTCTTAAGCCAGACCCTGCTGAAGAGCGAGTCTTTAGACCATTTTAAACATGGGAGCTCGCGACAGCCAGATGGGCCAAGGAAAATTCTGGCTGAGGAAGTGGAGAATGGGGCTGCAGCGAGAGGAACGAAAGAAAATGTAGGGCTCTTTATACCTCTTAACAAAAGTGAAGGGCAGAAGTTTTTTTTCTGACATTGGTGACGCTGTATGAAACTTGCCTCACAAAAAGGACTTGTATCACTGAGCATCGCAGACATTCCATTTTTAAAAGGAAAACTTTTTTTTTCCTTTAATTTTTCAGAGATGGTGCTCTGATCCTCTTGGAAGTTTGGGACCTTGTCATTTTATAAATTGGTTGTTAGATTTAATTCCCAGCAGAACACTGAGCAATAATAAAACAAAATTATGTGTAAGATCCTCTCCACACAGGACATTAAAGAAAAGTTCTGCAGGTGGAATCATTTAAGAGAAGCCAGGGACATGCCCTCACTAGTACGCATGTCCTGAAATCCTGCCCTCATTGGAGTACACTGAGTGTTACTGCTGATTCAACGGGACTATGATTTCTTTCAATCCTCCTACATCTCATCATGGCAAGTGCCAGATGCCAATATAAGTTACCTGAAGTTTCCATCATATGTACTGCACTTTACTAAATTCACAGGTGTGCCAAATAATGCAATCTACTAGAGCTATAGGCAGCATTAGAGAACAGAACATGAGAAGAAAATTGGCTGTCTTTCATACAGGGCTTCGGTATTGACAGTTGATTGCTGTATTTCACTTAAGTGAAACAAAACCTGCAGAGAAGCATATTGACTAGTCTATGCACAGAAGTCATTGCATAGCTACAAAGTTGAAAAATGCAGACTTGTCCTGACAGCAAAATTCTGCTGTCCCTTAAGAATGCTGGGGCTCGAGGAGATGATACTTTAATTATTGAAATTTTTTTCCCCTCGAAAGTGTCTTCATTATCTTGTGAGTAGCAGAATAAGGGATGCTGAACAAACTAGAAGTGGATTCATTCCCCTCTTATAGAGCATCTTTCCAATATGGCTTCTATCTCTGCAGACCTTGGGCACCATAACGGTAAAAAAAATACCAGCAATTAATCAATGTCAATTAAAAAAACAAACCCAAATATAATAATAACCAGCAACCAGGAAAAATGCCAGTTGCTCTTTTTCCATAGGTGAGATAAATTAACACGAGTGAAAAGCATCAGTTCTCTTTACTGCTTATCTTTGGTGGTAAGAGTAAAGAAATATAACACAAAAACAAGGGAAAAATCTAATGTGGAACTAATGCAAAATTTACCCCTTATCATCTGATTATTGTCCTTACATGATATTTCAATTTCTCTAATCTTTAATCTTCTTGTATGTAGATTGAAAGACCTTCAGGCCAAGACTCTTTCTACATGTCTGTGTAGCATCTAACACAGAGAAAACCTGATCCTCCCTCTGGCCTCCACAACTTATACAAGTGATAAGGATCTCCCAGCTTGACTCGCCAAAGAATTTGGGCAATACAGTACTTCTTTCTCAGCACTCCTAGCTACTTTGCTGGCTTGCTGAATAGAGAGCCCTAAATCAGGTGCCCAGGTTCTGCTGACCTGGGTAGGAGCAATTGCAGCATGGATGATGGACCAATGCCACCATACAACCAGGAATATGTTAGTCAGGAACTGGATGATCCTGAAGGTCTCTTACAATTCTACAATTCTGTGAAGCCTAAATGGGACCCTGCAGATCTCCTCACCTCCCTGGCAAATCTGCAGCTACTTTAGGCGTATGACAACAGACTTCACAGAGCCGTGAGCATGCATGTTACTCCAATACATGTGCGATCACAGATTTGCCCTGTGGTTTATGTTGGCTCAAAGAGTTCTGTCACTAAATGCCAAATTGTGTCTAAAAAGGAGGTGCTGAGAGCAGGTGGTGCCCAAGTGGAGTAGTGCTGTTCCACAGCCCTTCAACCTCTGCCTTGCTCAGGGCAGACTTGCAAGCAGGTGTCTTGAGGGGGGAAATGCAAAAGAGAATTGCATGGGTTAAACCAGAGAGACCTGCTGTAAGAAGCACTCCTCCTCTCTGGTCTGGATGCCCAGCCTTGAACTGTTCCGAGTTAAGGAGCTAACCAAGCCCTTCCTTGGGCCATGGACCCCCATGGCCACTATTCTCACCTACCGCAGGAGAGGTTTTGGTACAGCTTCCCTCACGTCCCTTGAGAATTCAAACTGATGCCTCACATCACAGGTGTGCAGCATATACGGCAAGGATGGTGTAGATACCACCAAATTGAAGCTGTTCTATTTTTCAAGGAATACTTAAATATTCCTTGGGCCACAAGAAGGAAGGAAACTCCAGCTACATCCTTGAAGCTTCAACTTAAGAGAGAGGAACAAATCCTTCTTCTAATGAATACTTAGATATTTAATTGTAGGGATTCACTAATCTAAATTGTTTTCTTAAAGCCAACTACAAGATCTTAAAAACCTTTCTGAATATTACTTTCTCTCATAAGTAAAAAGCTACTGACATGAAAATGTTGGTAGCCATCAAAAGGATAGATGAGCTGAGGAAATACAGATACAAGATCTCCACAAAATAATTAGTCTTCTCAAACAGTTTATGTCCAGGAAAATTTCAGAAACTGATTAGAAAATGATTAAATACTCAGTTGGTGCAAGATGTTCTCCACATGCATTGTAGAGACAGAGTTTAAGCCGTGTTCAAACCAGACATAAGAGCACAGCTTTCTTTTTAAGTTTCTAGAACATCTTGCACTTCTTTGAGGGCACCATATTGCCACTGCCATGTCTTAGGAAAGTGATACCAGCATATCACTTTCATGCAAGAATTAAAATTTACTTTTTTCATCCATTAGTATGTAGTTGCAAGAAGACATCCAATAGAGCAGACCACTGTAATGAAAAAGTAATAATTAAAAAAAAACTACTAAACTGACAACAATGCAGTGAGGTGATTTCTGCTACTCAGTCAGTTACAAAACCTGCAGAAGACAGAAAGGTGTGAACATCACCTGTGGAGGAGTCCTACCTACTGTGCTCCCATCAGTTCTACAGTGGAGAATGAAACCCTGCAAGCCCACAGCAAGTGAGTTGGCAAAAGACAAAGTGGACTCCAGGTTAAGAAGGTATCAGCCAAATGAATCAATGCACAGCTCCAGTGTTCCTGACTGCCTAGTAGTCCTTCATGACAGCTACAAAAACTCATTCCAGTAGGGCAGGACAACTCATTACTCGGGACAGGCTTTTGCACTAGCATCATAATTCAAATATAGTGCAATGACCTTCCTAGATTTGCAATGAAAGGTTTGGATACATGTTTTAACTGCTTCCATCTTATAGCAAGAATCAATCACTGCTTCTAAAACCCATGTAACCCACAGAAAGGAGGGTGTCACAGGACACTGAAAACTCCACAGGACAGGGATCAAAACAGCACATTGCTGGGACAAACCCTACTTCAGCTGCAGATGGGGAACATAAACGCTTTCCCACATCGGATTTTTTTGATGCCGTAAAGATCTCTCAGAGCCAGTTCATGCTGAACAGTTACTTAAATACCTCAGGAGCACTTGCAGCATTCAGGCTAAACATAGCAAAAATGTATGTTTGAAGAAGCAGGGCAACAGTTACCAGCAGGGGGTCCAGCAAATTGGGTAATTTAAACTTAGGAACCATCTACTCCAGACTGACAGCTCTCGTTCCTTGGTGCTTCTGAGCAGTGGGGAATACCAGCTGAAGGACTCTGTTGAACTGAGACAGTGCAAGATGTTGACTAAATGTCAAAGAAGATGTTATTTTAGAGGTCACAGTCCACTTCAGAAACTCCCAAGGAAGGTACACCAGTAACAAAGACAATGAAATTGAAAAAAATTGGATTTTCCTTGAAGAGCAGTCAGTAAGAGGTTGTGCAGAAGAGCTGATGGCAGAAAGGAATTCACAGTGAAAGATGGTCAGGAATATTAAGGCTGGTAGGAAGGCAAGGCATAAGGAAACAGCATGATAACATTAAATTAGTCTGGAAGGTGTTTGGGCTTTTTTAAAAAAAGAAAATATAAACTCAAGTATATGGACATACCAGCAACAACATTTTAACTGGATTATAAATCATTACTCATAGTTTGCTGTCAAGAAACAAAACTAGTAATAGTACTAGACTGGATAATCAAAGTCAATAGTTAGTTAAGGTAATATTAATTATATTTGACTGATGAGAAGGGGCGGGAGAGTGAATAGCTGGCAGAGGGAAAATGTAAAATTTGATGCCTGCTAAATGAAGCATGATGAATAATGGTTTTTCCTGTCAAAACCACTACTAGATTACCCACGAGCTGCAAGCGGATATTCAGGAACACGTGTCTGGTTTTAACCAGTGGTCTGATCCACCTCCTAATAAAAGCAAGAAAAATTATGATAACTGATGCAAATAGGAGCTGAAAAAGACCAAGACAATGTCCTACAGCCACAAGCTGAAATTCTGTCTTATTTTACAAAACATACATCCAAAGCAAGTTAAAAACAATCCAGGGCAGATACCTATTATCTTGCATGAACAGACAGCAGTTGTTGACAGGATTTAATAGCATTTCCTATGGAACTGGGCGTAATCTGTTTTTTGTTGAAACCTATCTCTTTTCATGTATTTATTAACAATAAGTAGAATTTCTGACAAGATACTCTCTAAACAAAGCATTAAAAGTGGGTCTCAGCTAAATGAAATAATACAACAGAAACATAAGCCATTCAGATCTTAGGATAAGGTTATTCAGAGAGTTAATATCAGTGTTTTGTGTTTATCTTACTTGCTACATCTTCCCAGAAATTGCTCAGCTGTTAGCCTGCTCTATTTATGTAAGCAGTTGTTCTGTTGCAATTGCATGAGGCTGAATTGCACTTTTTTGTGGAGGAAAGCAGTAAAAATTACATCTGTTTGGTGCAGTCTGATATAGTCTAAAACTGCTCTCAGTTCTTGTTTAATTTTAGAGAATCAGGACATTTCCTATTATCATTATAATAAAACAAAATTGTGGTAGAGCAACTAATAAGTAATTATTCTCTTTAGTTTTCTTGTTATGCAGAAGACAATACTGTCCAATTATTGGGACAGGAGCCCCGGGGGTTATGCACATAGACACTTACTCCACATAACAAACCAATAAAGATGCTGAAAGTCATATGCAGAACAGAGATGCGCAATAAAAGCAACAATGCCTGAGATTCATTCCCTCTAAACTACCTTTCAGATATTTTTTCTGTATTGTTTCTGAAGCAAGCTGATGCTAGATGTTTAACAGCAAGCTACAGAAATAATTTAGGCACAAAACAAGCAAGTATGTCTTGGGGAAGGGACTGCTGAGTGACCAGAGCCACAGTTCCATCAAGGTCCCACTGAATTCAATGAAAAAGCACTGAGCAGAAAGGGCTGGGTAGTCATAATTGTGTAGGCAAGCTAGGTGGTTTCCACATCCAAACTTCTAAAAAAAAAAAGGTCAAAAAGGGTCCTAGCCAGTCACTCCATTGCATAGTTTCTTGTATCTTGTCCAAAGCATCTGTTACTGGCCACATTGAAGGACTGTGAAACAAACAGAGGCAGTCATTGCATAACTGCTGTGGGCCAGGCACACGAAAGGAAAATCAGTTTTGAAAGATACAGAATTAAGACTCCCACCCCAGTAAATCATGGGACTGGAAATGAGAGCACATCACCAGAGTTCAGGCCTAAATTCAATCTTGCCCCAAATTTAGAGGGACTAAAAACCCAAGTTCTAATTTAGGTCCATCTTTGGCTGGAGTTAAGATTAACTCATGAGCTCAAGGGTCTGCAAAGCCTGTTTATGAACCATTCTAGTGACAAGTGTACATTGCCACTGAGACCAGTGAGGAGGCCTGAAGACCTTACAAAGCCCTTCCAATCCTTGCAGGCAAGATGCACAAGTAGAGGTCAGGCTGGAAAGCAGAAGGGACTTAAGTGCAGAGCAGGACTTAAATCCAGCATCCACCTGCAATGTAAAATGTATGTACAATCATATGTAAGTACTAATTAACTGATGCCAGGGAACCTTAAGTTTGGCAGCTTACCCTTGACTGTCTTTGCAGCTCTGTAGGCATCCACATCTTTCTAGTCCAACAGCTCTGCTACACTGCTGGAGTACTCAGGGCACTACCTCTGCCAGGTTCTTCTCAATGCAGAGGTGGCTCCAAGCCGCCTCTGCAAGGGTTTTGTGACCACAACTCCCTTCTCAAACACAAACATGTCTTTGTGACACACACCTACAGCCACAAGCACTATCTAACACTTGATCTTCTCCGTCCCTCAGACACAGCCTCATAGCACCTACAGAGATGCTCCAGCATTTACCCCACTACTAGGAAAAGCAGCACCAGCAGTTTGCAGGTGACTATACTGGAAGAGGTGGCTGATGGATGTCTAGCCTGGGCGTGTGCCAGAGGAGGAGTCTGGCTTTCTGGGCAGTGCTTGAGCAACAGAACAGGCAGAAGTGTGCATGGGCCTCAAGCACTCCTGCAGGCTGCTGCTCAGACCACAGTGTCATGCATCATTCAGAGAGAAGACACTACATGCTACTACAGCCTTCAACATAACAAAGCTCATGATGTGGAAAGTACATACTTATTTCATAGATAGTAATTAATTTGAGGATTTGATATCCCCTTTAATTGAGGTTTTTGTGTTGTGACAGTATTTTTTTTAATTGTAGTGCTTGTGAAAGTAAAAATACTAGCACTGGAGTGACAAAAAAGAACTCCACTTAAATGTGTAAGCAGATTCCTACAAATAATTCTTCAGCCCAGCCTGAAATACCCCTGCTGATCCTATGCAAAACCTGCCAGTTTCCACAACTGCCTGCTGTTGATGTGACCTTTCAAAGATGTCAAGTTGAAGTGAATTACAGAAGAGCTCAGTATGCCTCAAACAGGCACTGGGATGAAAGTACAGTTGTGTGTGTTGTTCAGGAAAGAGGAAAGCACTATTATGTATGTGCCTGGCTGGAAACCAGCCCTTCATTTCACTCTAACAACGGGGTCTCCCATTCTGTGCTCAGTTCTGCAAGGACTGGACATTGGTTGGTTTAATAACATGATTGTAAGCAACAAACAAACCAAGAGAACTATCACTCCTTTTTGATTTTGCCCTCTCCCCCAGCCTGGCATTTATGAGATTTGTTTTTCCCCCTCTATCACTTTAAATTGATTTTAGCAATATGCCTCTGATACAAAGAGTTGCTGAGGCTGATGGAGACCCTTTGCAGGTCATCTAGTCCACCCCCTGCTCTTCTGCAGATTTCTGATCTCTGTATTACAATCACATAAGAGCAGAACATGGGCAGAAGGTATTCATCCATGTACTTTTCAAAGGACTCAAAAGCCTTCTAGCCTACTAATTTATTCATATATCATACTCTTTTATTTTTCCATCAGATTAAAAAAAGGCATCCTCATATGGCACCATGAGAAACAAGGAATGGGCCATTGCAGCAAATTCCCACAAACAGACAGTGGGGTTTGCCCCTCAACAGTGAACATGCAGAGGCAAATGAAGCCTTTGTAAATCCAGGTATCTATTAGCACAGTCTCTTGTCAATGGCAAAGCTATTGAGAAGGTCATACTTCCATTAGGTGTCATCTGCCAGAAACTGCAACAATTGAAGTAACTTTGCCTGTAAATGGAAATACATTTGCAGCTCCAGCTCTTTACCCTGAGAGGTGTTTTGATAGAGACTGTAAAAACAGTCCCCATAAAAGAGATGTCCTTTACCTGTGCTCACATAGGCATGGGCTGACGCTCTCTTTATGGAGGTTCCTGGTGGGGTGAAGCCAGGGCAATGCTTATCTGTGAAATTTTGGAAAGAACTGATGGAGTTTGTTTGTTTTCAAGCCAAGCAAATTATTTTATAGCATTGAGCTTATATGCAAACACTACATACCAGCCTGAGGTAAAGACAGAAAAGCAGGTGGGCAGCACCAGTACAAATTTTGTCTGAAAATGGGGCTCATGCAGATTGACTGAGGTCAGGCTGTGAGGCTTCCCACTCGCTCACAGCAGAGGGCTGTGTTGGGCTGAACAGAGCCGAGACTGACAGCCAGGAAGCTTACTCAGTTGCATTAAAAACACAAGTCTTAAGCAGAAGCAAATCCCCATGTCATTCGCTGTAGGATAGGGAGGAATCAGGAAGAACCAGTATAACCTCCCTCCTCAGAACACAGGAGAACATGCCACCACCTCTGCTCCAGCTCAGTAACTTGCAGTACAATGTGAACTTTGGGCCATGCAACCCATGCTCACCTGAAATAAGCTTACTTCTCATAATTTCAATTCCCAACATTAATTTATTTTGTTATGCACATTTATTCCAGGAGTAAGTGGCTCCTTAGTTGCCCTTGTATAAAACAATTGTTCATTCTTTGCCAGAGAAGCACATGCTTCTGCTCACTGCATTACAAAATGGATATGTCACACTGGGAGTATTTCTGGGACAAATGTTATGGATGATTAGAAACCCAGGAAGTATACAGCAAGTGCAAGGAAATGGAGCTGTTGTCTAAGAAAGGAGATGAGTGCTGGACTTTATCCTTTAAAACACCAAAGATACTGTTTATGAGATAGGATGCAAAATATTCTATTTCAGTGATATAAGGTGGGATATCCTGAGATATACAGTACTCACTGTTGTAATAACATGCCAGGAGTGCTACCCTCATAGCATTAAAACCACAGATATTTGCAATGGAGCTTGTTTCATAAGCAGAGAAGCCTAGAAGGCTGTAATAAGCAGAAGCCTAAGGTCAAATCAAATACTTTTACTTTCAGGGGAGGAGGGGGAAATAAAGAACTGAAGGATCTGAACAACAGAAAAATAGCATTAGGTGACTGCAATGACCACTCAGCCTAAGAAAATTCCTATCACCAGTGCTGTTTAACCATAACAGGTTCAGTTTTGCTGTAACAACAAAAAGTGGTCCATGTCAATACAAGGAAGAGATCTGTTTCACCTCTTGTGTGACTACGCATATAAGACCAACCTCCTGACTAAGAGTGCTCATTCAAGGACAAGCTCTTCTTCTCCTGGCATATCTTTGGAAGGATGAGTTGTTCTCATTTTGCTCACTGTGATGTGCCAATACTCTGGAGAAATGACAAGTATTGCAGTCTAGACTAATCTATTGACAGGCATTTGCCTCTCATGTATTTTTGAGAAGTAATAGTTTTGGTGTCTCCTGGAGTTTTATCAAGGGAGCTCTTTCCCAGCAATAACATGAGACAGAACATCAGCAGAGTCTTTATGGCACTTACTGTTGAGCAGGCTTGGTATCCCATTGCTATTTTCATTGTTTGAGTCACCACAGCACCAAGGCACTTCTCACAGGAACAATTTGTATAGCAACTATTTTGAGGAGAATAAGGTTCACTCTCAGAGATACAGTGATTGCACATCAGGCAACTCAGCCTGTTTTCAAAGAAGTTACAAGAATCTCCTCACCAGGGTAAGTGGCAAGATACACTGGCCATGAGTCAGAGCTGTCATCCTCCATTTTGAAAGGTCTGAATCCTTATGAACTGTCAGTGCAACTGAGACAGAAGCATGATGATGCTTGAAATACTGGAATTAAGCATTTTCACCGTCATTGACATGGGTCTGTCCTGCAGCAATATTTCAGGTGACTGAATTAGCACCTGGACCAGAAAGGAGACAATTTATATAAATAGGAAAGAGCAAGAACTGTCAGAAACTGGGCATCTCACCTAGGCAATATATTTTCAAATCTCAAGTGTTATATGAGATAAATCCATTTAAAGGTTGTGGCTTACTGGCTCCCTTTTAGTTTTCCAGTACATCCAGTACAACCTAGAGACAGGGATTAGTCTGTATATAAAAAATCTTACCAAAGTAAAAATTAGGCAGTGAGCACTGTGTGAGAAATTGCCAAGAAGGTTATACATATTTTGCAACCATCTTGAAAAAATGGTGAGTCTCATTCAAGAGGTACAAATCAACAACCAAAGATAAATTTAGGAAAGTGCTGCTTGTTTTTCAGACAAAACTGTTCCATTCATGTCTAATAAACAGAGTGACGTACTCATGCAAACAACTAATCCCACTGTCACATAGTTTGCAGGTTTTAATCATTTGCAGCTAAATTCATTGTTACTTTACAATTAAGCTTAATTGGTTGCAGATTATCGCATTGTATTTTATACACCTGGCTTTGTTGCAATTTCAATTAACATTGCTGACATTGTAACCTATTATTGTTATTGTGCTGACAAGGGACAAGTCTGCAGGTGTTGCCTATCTACCTCCAGGATATAAGCTTCATGACATGCTGCAAGGTTCATCATTACTGAGCTATATTGTCCCTCAATATTAAGTTCAGAGAGCAGCAAACATCTAAAATCATGGGCCAGCAAAGAGTCAATCTCCTCTTTGCAGCTAAGAGCTAACTGCATATGGTGAATGCTGGGAGCACCACCATCAGGCCACCTGCATCTAACCCTAATCCATCCCTGGGCACTGCAGGATGCACCTACAGGAGGAAGCACTGCCCAGGCACAGCACCACCCATGTCTGCTTCCCTTCTGCATGTCCATCACAAAATCCAAGGAGAGGTCCCAGTGGGATCACTAAGGTTATTCACTAATAACGACCTGTAAATTTAACATATGCACATTCCCCTAAGCAGCAGGGGAGAGACTGGACAGAGATCTTAGGAGTTCACCTGCACTGGTAATCTCTCAGGTTAGACAGGCATCAGTCTAGCTCATAAAAGCCACTGCTGCTGATGCTGCTGACCTGCACAGTTGGTCCTGCACTTGGGTGGGGCATGAGCAAGGCAATGTCCAGCATAATTCTTTCAGTGGATCTCAGATTTTACTATCCTAACACTGCCTTGACTCTTTTGTTACTTTGTCTATTCATCAAAACAAACACCTTATTGACTTAAAAACCCACAAAGAAATGAGGGATGTCTTCCCCTTACACCAGACTAACTGGTTTTGACCATCAGTAAGCTGATCTTTACACTGTGTGAAGAAATAAGGGGACTGCACCAGCCAGTCTGCTCAAAGTTCACCTAATCACCGAAAGTGCCCACCACAGGGTGGAACAGTAGCACATACCGGTCCCATCTGCAATAAATAACGTGGATGTATTGCCCAAGAGCAGCTGAAACACTTAAGATCCAACAGCCAGGTAAAATACCTTCTAGATTAGACATAAAACCTCAGTGCAATTAGAGGTGTGGTAGGAGCACACTCAAGCCAGACCTGCACTGCTGCAGTGAGCTCAGGGAAAAGAAAGAGAACAGACACAGCACAGCCTTACCTGGGTGCTGCCATCACCATACTCTGCATACCAGCTATGACAGCAAAAGCTGAACCTACAAAAGACCTCCCACATGGAACAGGATGTGTCTCAGCTGTTCAAGTCATTTGCTCTTTGTATTTTAAAGAGGAGCTCTGTTGGTGGCCAACAAATGCATCTGACACAGTAAAACCAAACACTTCTGCCAAGTTTCACAATGGAGCTAAGATTTATATGGACTTTTGAAAACTACAAAAGCAAGTATTTATTCATTTCCCACACCAAACACTCCTGATAAAAACAGTCATTAACCTGGTGGTGCAAGCCTTCCCTGACAATGAGGGGAAACCTCTACTAATATCCAAAAGCTGTGGGCCGGAGTAGGCAGTAAGTACTAACCAGGAGTAATTTTATGGCAGATCAAGCCAGAACAACATATGGACTCTGGCTCACCAGCAGAGCTCCTAGATAATCTGTAACTAGCATTCCACACTTCTTTCCTAACCAAAATATCCACAGCTACTGTATGAAAACAACTCAGCAAATAAATACAATGTAAGTATAAATCTAGATGCTGAGAGAGCTAAAAGAGTCCTGGGTAAGCAGATATCTATAGGATATGCTGAAAATCAGACCTAATAAAATCAGAACAGTAGGGTAATAAATATGGAGAGGATATTATCCATAACCTGAAGTATGAATGTCCTTGCCTCAATAGCCTTAAAACAAGGAAAAGGAGAATCAACTAAAGACTCAGGAAATGGGATGAACCAGGAAATAGACTTTCAGTACAATCAGAAAGAGCATAAATCTAAAACATGGAAACTGAAAGTGAACAGTGTGAGCAAAGAGGGAAAAGAGGGTCAACAGCAGAACAAGAGCAGAAGGAAAACAGAAAAGAGCAATCTTGTCATCTTTCATCTTCATAAAAATAAGGATGCTGGCTTCAAAACATCATTAAATTAAAAACAAAACAACAACCAAAAAAACCTGCATGATTTTAAGACTGAAAGGACTTCTCCCCCCTTCTTTGTCTTTTTTTTTTTAATAAAGAATGTGCTCAACCTCATTTTGTTTATTAAAGATTTTGACTGTGTGTAGAGCCTGCACTTGGGTGTGCCTTGTTTGGCACTGATTTGCAATATAAACAAATTCCAGCTGTGATGCATGAAAAGCCTAGGAGCAGCAGAGAGCTTAATGTCTCTATAGTCTGTTTGGACCTAAAATGAGGCATTGGAGACTCCAGATAAACTTTGGCATGTAATACATTTCAAAGAGGAATTAGGAACTGGATAAATGAGAGTTTGTCACTGCTGTGCTCTAGATATATTTGCAAAATGGAGATGGTGATGAGATCAGAGTATTTTCTTTTGTGCCTAGGCATAGCGTCCTCATGTCTCTCTTTTACTGCATGTGAAAGAATACCATGTTTAACTTATCTTCAGATCTATCCTTAAAGCTCTGCATCTATGGCCAGATTTGAATTGAAATATAAATCACTGTATGGGTTCGTGCCTCTCTAACATAGATTTTTCAATGCAGATACTCTTTTCCAACCAAAAATGACTGAAAGTCAGCTTTAAGTGGGGATAAACAAGACTGGGTTTATCAAAGCTTTTATTAAAACCACAAGCCATAAAATAATCATAACCTTTCTGCTCTCTGTGCATCACAGGGTGAAAACACACAGGGAGTATGCTCGTGCAACTGCTCAAAAGCTGAGTGCACTTGTGGGCACAAGCCATCCCCACTCAGCCTGACCATCCTCAGAGCACAGAGCTTCACCTGGCTCCATATTCTCCTGCTGAGGTTTCACTGGCTGCGATAAAAGCACAATTAAAGACAGTGTACAAAGACCGTATGCCTGAACTCACAGGCCAGAAGCCAAGATATTTATTCTTCACCTTGGTATTCCTCCTTACCAGGCAATGTTATGTACTTCCACGCTGTTGTATCCTTACTTAGGCTCTCATTAGTGCTTAGTTGCCCAGGCTTGACCACAAATACTTAGCTCCTTAATAAAAACACACCTAACTCGCCATCCTGTTATGCAGCACACCTCCCACCCTTCACAAGTGTCATGAAAATGAGGCCACCAGTTTGGAGCTGCAGTGCTGGCACAGACACCAACCCCACTCTTTCCAGTCTCCAAAAGTCCTCTGAAGCCAGCTCCAGCCAACAAAACAGGAGTTGAGGCTGGCTAGGGACAGCAAGGTGGTGGTGGCTAACTAAGAATTAAGGTACTATAAAAAAATTATTATTTCAGTTTCTTGTGCATAAGAAGAGGCCTAAGACATCTAGAACGTGGCAGTAAATGTGAGTATGATAAGATATATCATAGAAATAGTATGCTTACAGAGGATAGAAATCAATTACAGTAAAAAACAGCTACGAAAGAGACACAGACCCAGGGGTAAGTCAATATAGAACAGAAAGTCAGTTCCCTCTGTTTCCAAAGCAAATCATAATACTGTGGGCATCCATAAACCCTCTAGCACAAACTGCCCAGCACAGGACTGACTCTCACTCAGCACCCAGTTAACTGATTTCCTCAGCTGCCCATTTTCTAGCCAGGTCAAGGCCTTCAGAAGGAGCTTCTAGCAAACAGGAGTCAGTAATGCCTTGTGGAAGGCTTAATCTCCCTTCAGAAACACTTCATGAACAGGAATTTTCTTTAATCCAGTTTCCTGTTGTCTTCAGGCACAGATGATCATTGGAAATATCAATCTAGTTGCTCATAATGAAAACAGTAATTAATAATCAAAATTTTGAAACAGGGATTTCTAGTGTTACTGTCGCAATTATGAGCTTCTGCTGAGGAAGACGTAAGCATTCAATGCCAGGCAATCCCGTCTTTCAGGTTATCACCAGTTTTTCAATACTGTATCATATAAAATGGCCCATACTTAAAGTCAGGGTTGAATCACCCTATCATCCTACCAAAAGAAGGGAAAATCAAGATGTATGGATGTTTACCAGCAACTACTCACCAACTATAATTCTGAAAATTTTGCTTCTGTCTTGAAGGCATTAGGAACATGCATTTCCGGTTTTAAGAAATTCTTGGGATTTTTGTAGGCCAGTAAAAAAAAAGCTAAGAAGTCCATATGAAAGATATGTTATCACAAAGTATCAAAAATTAATCCATTGTTTAGACATGCCTTTGCTTATTTGAGGAAAGTTTTGAATACTCCTCAGCTCAAAGTCCGACTGTAACCCAACCTGGAACCAGATAATACCAGCAGAAGGAAAAAAATATATGAAACCAACTTGATCAGATTACCCAATTTTTGGCCCCTCTTTACGGCAAAAGAGATTGTGTTTAGCACTGCTATACGTCTGCAGGAATTTAAAATCTGATCTCTTTCCTTCTCAGTTATCTCTGGTTACCTTCCACTTCATCAGTTGTTACCACTCTGTATGCTAAAGCTAGTGGAAATCAATCTGCAGAAGATGAGCAGTGGGAAACTTTGTCCCTAATTTTCTCTCTGGTCTCAACCATCACGTTTGCGTGAGATCATGTTCATTGAGAGACTGGAAATGGTATCATAAAGCCTATGGAAGTAAGTCCTACTTGAACATCTCATGAGGGAAGGCAAAAAGCCTTTTCTATCCAACTCCCTAAGCGCACTCTAAAGTGCAGTTTAAATTGTGAGAAGCTTTTTAGGCAGTTTGCCAGAGATATTATTAAGTACAGCAAATGGACTCTGATCAGAAAACATATTCTAATTTTATTCTTCACTCAAGTTCAATGTACCTAACTGCTCTAAATAGGAAGAAAAGCAAAAACATTTCATGAAGCTGCTCTGTGCTGTGACAGACTGAACTATATCCCATACTGTAGTCAGCTCGGGCTATCGGCAGTTCCCAGCCCCGTGCAGAGCTGAACTGTTCAGCCAAGGATTTTGCATCAAAGTTCCCTGTTGATTTGCCCTAAGGATAGAGATCTCCAGCTTCAAAGCCTTCAAATGGGCACACTTCATCAGCGCTACATTCACTTTACAGAAGCATTTACACTAGGTGCAAGGAAAATACAAGTGCTTTGAGAAGAGACTTTCACTTATTTTTCACAAACATTCCATCTTCACTTCAATGGATTTAGTTGGCTTAAGGTTTGAATTTTAAGTAACAACTTACAGAGGGAGAATAAATACGCTGTACTCAGAACACAATACAGCAAGGTAGCATGATCTCTCCAAACAACTCAGACACACTGAGTTGAAATCCAGGCACTTGGCACATCAGTGACACCAATCCCACTGACTTGAATGGGTCTGGGATACCTCAGCATTTTGGCCAAGCTAATGACTAATCTAACAGCAAAGTTACCTAATCCCTGCTCTATCTGAAGACAACTGCAAAACTGAGCACCAAAAGAAACAAGAGGTTTAAGACAACCAGAGGCCTGTCCTCTACTTGCAGCTTGTTGTTGTGCCATCACCATTAAGTTATGGGGCTGACAGAGGTCCAAAGCACGGGGTCCCCACCCCAGCACAGCTGAGCCTGCAGCCAAGGCACCACACCTGCCACACCTGCACACCGAGCAGGGAGACAAATGTGCCGAGGGGAGGCAATGGGCTCCATCCTTTCTCAGAAACACCCAAAGTCACAGGCTGTACCCCTACTGGCTTCAGCAAAGTTTCAAAACAAGCTAGGACACATTTTCCTCAGAAAGAATATAAACAAAAATCTAATGAAAAAGAAGTGCCACAAAATTATTGTTTGTTGATATGATCTGTATATCCTACACTACTGTTTCTCTGTCCCTACTAAGTTTGCTGTAAGTCACCAAGAAGGAGATTTTTATCAGTGAGCATCAGAAAATCACTCCAGGTCTCTGGAATTTGTTGGCTTTACAAGTTCTGATGACAATCTGACAATTTTCCCAGCCTCAGTATGCAAAGCTCTGCTTTCCCCTTCAGAGACCAGCCCTATCAACATTCTGTGCCCCTCATCTCCCTTCAGCTTCATTACCTGTGTCAGGTAGCCTTGGATAGATATGCTTGCATTAAGTAACTGCCTCATTTACTCATGTCGAGATGAGTGCTAGAGAGAATGTGCTTAGCTCAGGATTTCTCACCAGCACTCACCTCTCACCTGCTGCCCCCACTGCAGCCAGACCGCCTTTATATTCCTGCCACCACTTTGCATCTCCAGTTTTCCTCTGCTCCACAAAGAACACATCCAGCCTCTGAAGATCTCAGACTTGGCTCACCCGCTGGCTTCCTCAGCTCAAGTTAATATTGCACATTTCTTAATGGCTGCCAGGAAGGACAACATTTGGGGGAAGAAAAGGGGAGCATTTTCCTTGGAGGGGGGAGTGGGTTGTATGTTCATTTTGTCTTCTCAAACATACTTCATAGTCACTGAAACGTCCATTTTGAAAAGTGCTGGCTTAATTCAGGGGTCTTTTCATTCTTTCTTTTATGACTGCCATGTTGCATCTCCCTTTGAAAGGAGAGTGAAGTGGCACAGGAAGCATCATACCTCTGAAGATCTCCCTTTCTGTAACAATGCAGGCAGTTTACCAGCTCTGGATGCAATGTGCAAAATTTCTTAAAGTTACATTATTTTTCTTCAGAATTGAATACAAGGTGTTTGCTAAGATGCTTAAGCAGCATCCCATGGTGGGAAAAAGGATGCTAGTCAATATTTCCCACCTCAGTGGCTGCAGTGCTGAGAGGCAGAAATTATCAAGCTTTGTAATTGATTAGGTCACATGATCTAGTTGCTACATCTTCAGCAGTCTTGCAACACATATCCTCTCCTCCTTATAACTGATACGTACCTCTTCCCCATTTAGTACTCCTCCCATCATCTGGTATGGACCAACATTGCTTGCAAGAGCTGGACATGGCTCCACAGGAGCATGGAATGGACTGCATGGCATTTAGGAAGAGGTACTGGTCCATAGCCCATATGGGCTGCTCTATCACATATACACGAGCGAGCAGTTTCTTCTGCAAGGACAAGTAAGCTAAAAAGAAAAGTTGCTGTCTTTATTTTGAGACTGCTGTGAGGCCTGGACCATCAGGTGTCAAATCTGCCCCATGTTGACAGTTGCAACTGAAGAGGAAAAGAGACATGAAGATGTCATGGCAAGGACTGATGAAGGGGACATGGACAAGGCTTGCCATTAACACCCTTTACTCAGCAATGTCACACAGAATGCAGCAGCGGCAGGGACCTACCACCCCAGGCTGCTTTGGGGAGGGAAGCACAGCAGGACATAGCCCTGTGGATGGTGATAACAAGAATTCCTTCTGGCACAGAAGGTACAGCAACATGAGGAAGTCTTGCTAGATTTGGTACTAAATGTAAGGAGGGATCAGCTGCAAAACAAAGGTGACAGCAACCAAGAAATGAGAGACTGAGTGATCCTTTGGAAGACTGAGTAAAAGCAATTAAGAATATTACCTTCAATACAAGGTAAATAAAAAAACCCATGCCTGTTATGAACTCTTATTCTGTATTAAGGAAAAGAAAAAAATTAAAAGACGAATTAAGTTGCTAGTTCCTTGAAGAAATTACACAAAAGCTCTTTATGGACCTCAGATAAAACCAGGGAAGTACCCAGAAAAAATCTAGGTCTTACTAATGAGTGTAAAAGAATAGCAAGAGTGCCTAGGGGCAAAATCAGCAATGGCAAGACTGAGGTGCAAGCAAGGAACATTAACACAAATACTTCAGCAGCCACAACAACAGGAATTCAGAAAAGAAACAAAATATAAAAAATTGGAACAAGTCCACAACATTTAATGTCAAAAACCATAAAAAACCCAAACAAACAAAAAAAATCATTGAATAAATCATACCTTCTTGTAAACCCACAAAAGGCACTAAAGCAGATTAATGGCAGGAAACAAAGCATAGCAAACCAAACTAATTTCCTTCCACAACAGACTAACAGGCCTTGTGGGCAGGCAAGAAGAACTCAGTGTCAAAACTGAATTTTAGTAAAGGCCTTTGACGTTACCCAATATGACAATCTTTTAAATAAGCTGCAGAAGCAAAGATTAAACCATAGAATGGCTGCAAAAGTCATCAGACACTATTCCTAATGGGCAATTACTCATGGTACCCTCTCAAAAAAGAAAGATGCCTTGAGGTGGGTATTTCATGGATATGTTCATCACTTCCAGCCTCATTCAGTGCTTTCACTAATAATTTGACAATTGAATAAACAACCTTATTAAATCTGCACATGAAAAGTAGGGAGAACTGCAAATATACTGGATGGCAGACAGAATTCAAAATAAACAAAATGAAAAGCAGTCAGGAAAAGAAGAAAGGAGGCAAACCAAGAAGGAACTTATGTCAAGCACTACATTTTCATAATAACATCCAAATTAATGAATTTAGGGCAGGAAATGGCTGGCAAGATAACCACTCTTAAAAGGATGGGAAGGCAACAGATACTAAGCAAAAGCCAAGTCAACATAATGCCACTGTGAAAAGGGAAACATCAGACAGGGATGTATGAAAAGGATTATTTCATGTGTCTTTCAGGATACAATTTTTCTACTTTAGTTGGCACTGATAAGGCCTCAGAAGATACAACATTCAGTTGGAGAATATATATATATATATATAGAGAGAGAGAGAGAGAGAGAGAGAGAGAGAGAGAGACTGGGGAGGTTATGGGAGGCTCTGGAGGGATTGGGGTATGTCAGGATCTGGGGGTGCCGGAGGGACTGGGGTGTGTCGGGGTCTGGGGGTACACAGGGATCTGGCCCCCAGGGTTGCTGGGGGATCTCTGGGATGTGTTTGGGGGTCCCTGGGGTGTGCGCAGGGGTCCTGGGGTGTCTATGAGGGTCCCTTAAGCCTGAGTAGGGTCTCTGAGGTGTGTTTGGGGGTCCCTAGGCCCAGTGGGGGGTCCCTGGGATGTGCTTGGGGATATATATAGTTTTATATAATTTATAGCATTTACTATTTTTTGATTCTTATTCTTGTTTTATTTTTAATTTGTTTTTATTGCATTTCTATGCTATAGTTTAGATATAAATTTAAAATTATACAAAAGTATATAAAGCTATTATTTTCTTATGTCTGAGTGGAGCATGGTTCAGCACAGTGGGCATGGCCTGTCAATACCCGGGGGCAGGTGGGCATGGCCCCGTGCAGTGGGCATGGAATGTATAGATACCTGGATTGGGAGCTGGGGGGGCTGATGGAAGTAGGATTATGGTTAGAAATAAGGAAAATCTTTATAATTGCAAGAGTAGCAGTCCCACCCCACAACAGATTACCCAATTTGTTCCTTTTATTTGTACAAGCATATGATCCATATAGAAAGTATGCTGAAAAGACACATAAGGCAAGAACAACTGGACCCCGTTCTGGTCCCCAAAACTGCTGATCATGAAAATAGACTCCCTTCTCTTCAAAACCATGCACTGGTTTTTGCTGTACTAGCAGTCCCCAAAATTAATCTCTAATTGGAACAGAGCTCTGTAAAAGCACGCAGCTGGGAACAGCTGGAGGATCAGCCACTTGCAGACAGTAAGTGCCATCTCCTCTTCACTAGTGTAAACTCCCTCGTTCACTGACAGCATCCTTGCTAAAGGGTAATTCTTGGGGCGTTGTCGATTGCTGTTGGCTTCCGGAGAAGGTTGGTTTGACCAGAAACCTTAAACTTACAGCTCATTTAGAAGCACAGCAGTTGATTGATGATTGTAATCCACTTGACACCTGGCTTGTTATACCAGTACATCGAGCTGGTATGACGAACCGGCTAATTAAATGGAGAGCAGGGACTATTTTCATAAGCTTCACTCACACCGTAGAGTTGAGCTCTTAACTCCTTGAGTGCTGTCATTCAAAACAAGTCACAGTATTTCAGGTTGTTTCCAGGGGAATTGCAGGGATCAGGTCTCGGTTCCCTGATATTATCTATCCCACTCCCAGAGTGAAATCTTCAATCAGGTGTAAAGAAAATCTGGAAGTTAATGTACTTGAGGCCAAACCCACGGTGTGGTTGAGGGATACCTAGCCTGGCCACATGCTAAGAAGGATGTTACAGTCTCTCTGATACTCTCCTAAATTCATTTGGATGTGAAAACAAGGACTGGAAGCTGGGTTCCCCTGAGGTGAGTGACCATACTACCGCTTTTTAGGTACATAAGTAAAGCTGGCATGAACTTCAGCTAGAAAGGGTAACCACAACCCATACCCATTAAACAGGACATAGAGACAAGGGGAATTCAAGTTACATGGATCCTTGGTTTTGCCGAGATCTCAGAGACCTATAGTCCAAATTGACTCTAGCAAGAGAAGTTCCCTCCCTTTTCAACTACTGCAAAAAGATACAAAATAAACGTTTAGTCTTTGACTGCAGATACTTCCGTGGCATTTAAGTGTTTTGACCTCTACAAAAAGAAAAAAAGTTTTTTACAAAGTGGGTTTTTTTCTTCTTGATGAAGATCCAGTGCCTTTTTTAACAATTCTTCTCAACCACATATCATTCAGGAATTCATAACATCAACAGCAATTCTATAATAGCCAAAAGATTACTCCATAAATAGTGACTGCAAAAACAGGCTTGTCTTCTGTGGTTCATAGTTTGAGCCTTTCATGAAAAGAACCAGCTCCCATAAATAAGCTATTCCACAGGGAACAGCCTCAAACTGAATTCGCGGAAATTAGATTCTTCTTTTTGTTTTCTTCCAGAAACAACAGAAAATTGAGAGGAGATGTTTTGATTTCTTAACAGCGGAGTCATTCAAGGCTATGACATGTTAAGTCCCAAGTAGAAAAGTCCCCACATGTGAATAAGCATGAATCAATGTTAAAGCCCAGAAGACAATTCCAGACATGTATTCCAAGCAAAAAACAACAACAAAGCACAGGGCAAGTCTATGAGACACCTACTCTGAAGACAGAGCTTATGAGACAGTAAATAATTCTGCTCAGCTTGCAGGCTGTTCAGTTTTATTGGAAACATACTTGCAAATTATTGCAGCAGATGCCTCTCTATTCCTTCTCTCATTTCAAGCTCAGAAAATAATGCTTTATGTTCTGTTGATTTTGGTCTTATTAACTATAATGTTTATTTGACTAACAACAGCATTGAGGAAAATACAACGTTGCTGTAAAGATTATCTTGAGATCATGTCACCACTGTCAAATGACCACCTTCCCTGTACTTTCAATCTGTCACCCTATGCACCTCTAACACTTTGGATTCTGTGTAATTCTCCTAAAACCTACTGCTTCAGTTGCTGTCATGATCCATGTAAATTTTTTTGTCACTCCTTCACCCAACTTCTTCCTTAGCCCTTAAAGATCAACAAAAGCTGGTTCAAAGGTTGCTTCCAGAGATCACCTAGTTCAACCTCTCACTGAAAGCAGGACTAATGTCAGTATTAGTTCCAATTTTAGTGTTAGCTTTGTCCAGAGGAGTCTTGAAAACCTCCAAGGACAGAAGTTTCACAACCACCCCAGGAAACATTTTCCTAACTCCCAACCATCTTTAGAGCCTCTTCTCAATACTTTCTCACCATCCTTCTGGAACCAATATGCCCCAAACCAGACACAGTATTGCAGCAGCTGCCTCAGCAGAGGATGAGGATAATCATTTCCCTCAATTTGGGGCCACAATCTCCCGCTGTAGCCTCGCACATAGGCTGCCATATTTATGTGAAATCACAGTTGGCTCATGTTCAGCACACATTATTAATTCCCCGGATCTCTCTCAGCAAAGACTGCTTCTTGCAGCAGGTAAAGACATCCATGACACTGGTATATCATGGGATGTATAAATGTTGGCTTTAAAAGGAACGAATACTATCATCATCTATCAAATTAGAGAGTACCAATCAGTGTAGCATCTGTTTACCAGATTGCAGTCACCAGCCAAAGGAGGAACAAAGGACTGGAACTACTCTCGCTATTCACCTGAACAAGCTTTGATTTTTCAAAAGGCACAAGACAGAATATTTGTGCTCACATGTGCACGTGACATTGAGCAGAAGCAGTACTTAAACCCAAGATGTCATGCAGATATCTAGAGGCTGTCTGGCTTCCACCACACAGCACAAAGCAGAGACCAGAGCCAATGTCTCTGTGTGCTCTATTTCAACTGGTCAGGATTCCTCACAAACACTTGCAATCTTTTCAATGTATGCATGGCTGAATATAACTCTTTGCCCAACAAAATGCAGAGAAGTGGCACAAGTCCTTTGCAGGGTACTTCTGATCTCAGCATCAGGAACCATCACATTGTGCAGGCAGACCCTGCAGCTGTGTCCTGACCCAGAAAGTCTCACATCCGCAGTTGTCATCTTCTGTTCTCTGGGTACAGAGGAGCCCCTTGATCTCTTTCCAGTGGAGTCCAGGTTTCCATTTGATCAGACACCACGAGTTCAGCAGTCCCTGTTTGTGGTCTAAGACAAACAGACTGTACATTTTACCCGCAGTCCCTCTGAGCTGAGCACTACATTTTTGTCCAGCCTAGTGAAACACTAAAACAACACAGAAGGGGATTTGAAAATGTTTTTTAAAACAAGACTAACAACAAAGCATATCCCAGTTCACATAATCACCCACTAATTCAATCTTAGGGTCATTAAATGCCACCCTGACACTCAATCCCATCTGATCTCGGAAGCTGAGCAGGGTCAGCCTGGGTTACTACTTGGGAGACCTCCTGGCAATACCGGGGGCTGCAGGTTCTAGTCCCGAGGACTTCACTGTCACTGTCCAAGCTCGCTTGGCTGTGGCAGATGAACCTCAGGACTTAAATGGTGGGGCCAGTTCTGTGCACGCTGTGCCTCACCTAAAAAATCCACTGCACAGGCTGGAAGGGCACACCCACATGGGGAGAGCCCTTCCTAATTCTGTTTGCGAAGCCAAGCCATGATGATGAATTTCAGTCCTATCTGCTAATTCTGATTAAAATTCAAAGTACTACCAAAGCATATAAACTTCTCAGGGCCTCAGATGCAGCACTGGAGGCTTTCTCTCAAAACTGTTTGTTTTGAGCTGGTAATATAACATAAGCAAAATAATAATCTGTCAATAGTCTAGCACATGTAACCAGATACTCAAAGTCAGACCATGATTCTGTAACCGTGTGAATATTAGCAAAGTGTTGATCACCTATTATTTTCAAGTATGAAATAGATCAAGGAGCTTGTACAGGATCCTTCACGCTTAGGAAGTCATATCCAAGAACTATCAGTTTGTGGTAATTTTGGCCTTAGTTTTAGCTAGGCCTAGATTAAACCTTAATTTTAGTAGGCCCAGATAGTATTACATCAATTAGAGGGGACAAGCATCACCTGAGCTAAGCAACCAAAAAGATATTTCATGTTATCTGACATCAAAGCAAGTATAAAAACAGGTGTAGGAGGTGCCTGGGGCTGAGGCGACATGCTATCACCATGCTGGGAGTGTTAGGCCTTACCACCACTTCACAGCTGTTTGGTTTGGGAAGTAAACATTTTTTTTTACTGTTGTTTTTTCCTCCTCTTTCCGGATGTCTCTTGGGAGGTGTCTTTTGGGGTGTTTTGTGGCTGGGGTGCTGGAATCTGTATTATTGGGTGGGCAACTCGGGATGGAGTTATTGTTGTTTTCTTTTCACATTTGTATATATATGTGTTATATTGTATTTTGTTTTTAATTTACCCTCCTCTGTGTAAATATAAGAAACCTTGCCATTTTTAGTTTTTCCGGTTTTTTCCCTCCCTCCCTTTCCCTTGGGGGCACTCTGACTCTGCATTGGGTACTTGGCATTTTGCCAGCTCAGTGAAAACAGTTAATGACTAAGCAACCAGCTACAACTATAAATTGAAACTTGGGCTTCCTCCTGAAACACCTCATTGTGTGGATAACCTCTTTAACAGGTAAAAGAAATACTATGTTTTTTGTTTGCTTGTTTTTGGGGTTTTTTAGTGGGATGATAGGAGTAAACAGTTTATTAATCATGTGCTTCATTTCCAAACTTCAAGCAGTAAAGAGTAAGAGACACCTACAAAATCAGTCAACTTCTCACCATTAAAACACCCTCAACACAATCCAGGCTAGTGGTAAGATTGATTCTGCATACCCTTCAAGTCTAAGAAAGAGCAACAGAAGACCAACAAAAGAGTCTTCTGTTAACCTATAAAAGCACGTTTCAGCCAGAGTGACAGAAAATCACCACCATGACCGCCAGCACAGAGGGCGGATGTTCCCTGCATAGATACATTAGCCTATTCCAAGATTTTTAATGTTTGGTTTGTAGCTGGAAATGGCACGTCCTGTATCCAATTTAGTGATTACTGCTCCATGATTATGTCTGCAACTGGCATGTCCTATATCCAATTTAGTGATTACTGCTCTACAATTATCTGTCTAGCTTGTGACAGGTGTTCAGGCTGCAGGTTTCTCCCTTAATTTATTTAATCAAAACTTCTGTTGATGTAACACAAGATCTAACAGTAAAGCCTTTAGAATGATTATTCAGTCTTTAGCACCACTAATTCAAACCTTTCACTAAATAAATCACAGCCACATCCTACTGGTGCTACCAAGTACCTTTATGACATGAAGGATCTCTAACCCAAGTGAGTTGATAGGTCCTACACATTCCAACCACAGTCTAAACATGTGGTACTATCACCCTTAAACCAACACTTCTGCAATGTAAGGTAGCTCCTAGCTTGGTAACTGCTATATTTACATAAAATATTTACTATCTGTCTAGTAGTTTGGAGGTTTAGCACAGGTCAGATTTGAAAACAAGGCTACACTGTCTATTTAGGGAAACAACAACTACATTTGTCAAGACATCACGAAAAAAATATTTCACATAGGTTTAAGTTTCACAAAAACCCGAGGTTTTGTAATATAATTTCATCCCTCAGTTCGTCCTGTCACTGTTAAAGATACAATTTTAATTTTCAGTCTCTCTTATTCCATATCAATATTCCATTGTATGAACCTTCCCTCTGATTTCACATAGCGAAGCAAGTTTAGATTAGAATCATTGTAACTCATGTGATAATTCCTCCAGAATTAAGAATGCCATTTACTGAGGGTCTTCTCCACACAGGAAAGCAGAATCTCTAACAAGCTCCAAAAAGTCAAGGAGTTACATGCTGCTGGGGCCATAAACCTCTGCAGGAGCAAAACACAGGGAACTGTTCTAAGTGTAAATCCAGAGTTTCTGTTATTTGATAGGGCTCTTTCCAAGATTAAGTATGCTTCTGTAAATTCGTATTATAAAATTAACTATTTCATTCACAAACAGATGCAGCTTATAAATTGTACATACACAGTGTCATCTTTTTTCTCTAATAAGCAGTACTACCAACTAAATGAAGTCCAAGACAGTGTCTTAGTTTGTTTTGGGGGTTGATTCTTCTGATTTTTTTGTTTTTAATGAGAAGCCCCACTCATGAATAAGATATTCTGTTAAGCATATGTGCTGGATAGCTCAGACTCCACAAGAGCACTGCAAGAGGTGCAGCAGCAGCACAGTCTGACTTTCAGACAAGGTCACCTCCCAGCTTCTGAACATGGTGTTACACACTTAGTGATAAGGTATTGCATAACACAGTTCTCCATTTTACTTAACTGCAAGTACTTGTAACATTTGAGATAGACACCAGCTGCCAACGCAAAATTATTGTCAAGAAAAAGCTCAAATTTACTGAAGAAATTGTATCAGTGTTTGAATCAGGTTTACATCAAGGCCTATTCAACTCTTACCCAGCTAAACTCTCTCAGGGAGAGTGGATATTCATAACTTCTTAGTATTCCATCAGGCAATGATAGTTAAGACAGACTGAGGATCTTGTGGTGATGTACTGAAGGTTCCTGACAAAATCTTCAGGTTCCTGCCAAAATCCCACACTGGGGTCTAGATCAGACCTAGAGTTTCATCTTTCCCCATTATAAGGAGAGGAGGGTGGCTCCAGCTCTGGACTATGATGCCAGATTTCCTTCTTAAACCATCACTACATAAACAAAAGGCAGAAAAGACAGCAGTTATTGTGCTCAGCAATGACTGTTTAGGGCAGACCTGGCAGATGAAACAGAGAAACAACACATGAAATTTTCAATTTGCTTTTGTCCGTTAAAAAAAAAAAAAGACAAAAGCACTGCACCAGCATCCGGATAGCATGTATAGCATGTCAGCAACAGGGGAAGAAACTGTTTACCTACAATAGTAGTTGTAGAAAACATGGGCAAATAAGCAGGTGAAAGGAACTTCTGACACTGCAAACCTTTGCTGGAGTCCCAATTCCAGAGTATCCTGCTCTGTATTTTGGAGCATGGCTGCTCTCTCCACAGCACTGTGCACAGCCCACTGATCCCTTAGTGCCCAATCTCTTCAATTGTGCCTCTTCACCTCAGTATAACCTTTATTTGTTGTTAGCCAACAGCACATACCTTCTTCAGCTTTTATAATGCCCACTTCATTACTACACCTGAATGGAACTGGGCAACACTTCACAACATACCAATTGCACCAATTTGCTGTAATGTAATGCCCACCCTATCACACAAGATTCACATTTACAGCACTGCGCTCCTTTCATATCTATTTAATATTGATGGATATACAAATGGAATTCTTGCTAAATTTTGTCAAGAAAGTCTCACTTTAGTATTCCCTAGTGTTTTCCTTCACAGGGTAAATAAAACAGAAATCTGACAGCCTCTGTCTCCAAACTAATCGCTATGTAATAATTTTTTACAAGAAATAAGAGTTTATATATATTTATATATTTATAAATATATATATATATATATATATAAAAAAAACAGCGTGTGTGTAAATGTCTAGAAAAATATATGATTCAAACCATATACACACATATCCTGGATCTGTTTCGGGCTCCACCCTGACTTCCTGCACTACTATGCCCATTTAGGTTACAGCAGCTCCTTCTGCGAAGGTTTTACGTGAGTAATTCTTGCGCTGGAGGCAGCCAGGGAGCCTGTGCAGAGCCGGCCCTGGGAGCCCGCGGGGCGCAGAGCGAGTCACCCTGTGCGGGCGGGCAGCGTGCCCGGCTCTAAGCCTGCCTGCCCCGGGCAGGGCTGGCCCGTGGAGCTGCAATCACCTGTCCTGATACCACAGTTAAGCTTATTCCTAATGACTCAATCTAAATCCCGAGAGCTGTTACTATTAACAGACTAACATAAAGCCACTTGCAGGTTTCTCAGGTGATTTTTTTTTCTTATTTCTCACAATGTTTTTTTTCCAACTTAATCTACATTACTAATGACTCAATTGTTATCAACACGTTTAAACAAAAGCATAATTGATCAGCTGCCTCCAAATGGTATTTAAACTGCCTTCGACCTCCAGCTTGCACAGAAAAAGCTCATGGTTCTACCACATTAGATTCCTCAGCTAATATGACAATAAAGCAGCCTGCAGTGGGAAAACAACTTGTTAGTTTTATAATTCATTTATTATTCAAATGTAATGATTAATTAAATCTCTACCAATATCCCTTACTCTAAAAAAGAAAATTTACTCTGCTTCATAATTATCACCATTTGAACCGTATCTTTACTAGATCAACCTTAAGAAAAGGACACAGTGCAGAAACTTTCTCTTAGAAATTCAAACTCTAGTAACACATCGTATTTTATTCATGAAATTATTCCATTAACAAAGTATCTGGAATCTAAAAAGAACATTCCAGGACTATGACATTCTTGATTTATACTAAAAGAAATTATGAAAAAGACTGTACTCTAATTAGCAAATTGAATTAAAGTAAAATATCGCTCAAGCCAACATAACACAAATTATTGGAAATTAATGATTACTCTTTTTCTCAACAAAAAGCAGATAGCTAATAAAAGTCAGTATATCAAAGCCCTTTTACAAAACCCCTAACAATTAAAAATCATGCTTAATATTCCTAATGCCACCACACAGAAGGGCTTTTTCTCCATCACACAAGTAACACATCTAATGCTGAGAAAGGGGCTATCAATCATGGTAGTAGTTTGCAAAGAAACGTCACAGAATCAATGTAATCCATGGAGAGCTCAGATTTATGCTATGTTACTTTAAAAACAGCATGTTAACTTATCGTTAACTCTGTATATGCTTAAAATGCTCACAAATACAACTCTGGACACACTTAAATAAAACCACAAAAAAGCACCACAAACAATAACAAAGTCACCCCAAAAACCAACCCAAGTTTTGATAGCTAGCTGTTAATAACCAAAAGCACTAATTTAGAGGGAGACTCCTAGCAACTTCAGTAAAGCTCAGGTTCACTTAATAAGGTTAAGGCTGTTTATATCTTCCAAAACAACAGGATTTTTAATCAAATAAACATGAAGTTTTAAAATACAGAGGGAAAAAACACTCTTTTCTCATAAGAAAATTTTTGAGAAAATTAAATAAACCTAACAGGCAGTATTTCAATAGATACTGTACATCTATAATTTCTGATTTCAACAGAAGTTGCATAACAGATGTAACAGTACATATTATTACTGGGCCATTAAAATCACAGTTCTTTGGTCAAGTACCACTGTTCAGCTTTTGGAAAGTTCTGAGAAAAGCAAACAGTATTCAGAAACATACTAACTTCTCCAAGAAAGTTTTGCATCAAAGCTTTGCTTTTAAACTTTTATTTTTTAAACAACAACAAAAAAATTGTCCACTTAGGAAAGTTGAGTTGTGACCCTCTTACATTTTAGAATACAAAACTGAAAAAAAATCCCTATTAAAAAAACCAGGACTTCAGCCAAGTATTCAGCTACTTATTGCTGTAGTTGTAACTCAAGTCCATTGAAACCCCTATGTTTTGGTCGTTTGTAGCGAAAACACGTTTGGAACACTAGCAGCAATAGAAAACCCCTTGAAAATCTAGACATAGTAACAGTGGAGTGAAAATTGGCAGAAACCATAAACATTGGAACATAATAAAGCCTTCTGTAAAATTACAATTGAACTGGTAGCTAGAAAAGCAGGGTTGACTTAAAATGCTATCCCAAAGCCTTATGTGGGCCTATCCCAGTAAAGAAAAGTCCATTTCTTCCCACTAGATAAAGTCCAGAACTACAGCACTACTTCAAATATAATGAATGCAGTCCACTCCGCTTCAATGCCTCATCTCCCCCAACCTCCTTCAACAGGTAGAATACAGAAAACTGAAAGAATTGCTAATTCCAAATTTGGGTGATATGCACAAATATACTGTTGAACAAAGTTTGGACAGCAAACAGTACACCTGAGTTCAGTCATACAAACAGAATTTTGTAAATAGCATTAGACGAATATATCTATGTCTCTAATAAGAATCTAGATGTATTTTCTTACAAAATGCATTAATAGAAATATCCAGGCAAATACATACCATACAATAGCAAAAGCTTTAAGCCCCATTTAATAAGATGACTTTCAGATTAAAAATAGAAGGCAATTAAGATTTACTCAAAATTACAATTAAGAAAAGCTTTCACAGTGCAATATTGAAACTATCACAAAGTTAAGAAAATACTGATATCAAAGTACAATCACAATGTTAAAGTAGACAAAACTACTATACAAGGGCTTGTAAAACTAAAAGGAATGAACACAACATAGGGGACATCTCACATCTGCTCTACATATCTCGTTCCCTAGTCTTCAGAGTCATAATTGTGTCTTTTGGACATTGGTAGAAATCTTGTCAAAACTAAGAGGTTCATTCTTCTTTGTAGACCAGATTTCAAAGCTCAGTTACTTCTTGAAGTACTTCTTCATCACTGCACAATTTCGAAGTAGTGCAATATTGCCATGATGTGCTGAGGCATGAACACATAGCCTGTGTACAGTGCCATTCCAACAATGGAAACCAGCATGGAATCTGAAGTACGGTTGAGGAAAAAAGCATTAGAAATGAAAAGTGCACGAGACATCACAAACTGTAGCACTGAAACTTTACCAATTACCTCGTATAACATCATGCTTTTAAATCAGACAAGGTCAACTGTATTCAGCAATTACAGCTACAGGAAGAACCTACTGAAGGGCAGCAACCAGAACACTGGTGGAATCAATCAGCTGAACTGCAAAGGATGCACTGAAAGTTACCCACTGCCTTGTCACACACACAAGACAGGCCTGACCATGGGAAGTGTGATGGAGAACAGAAAACGGGCCCTGAGAAAACACATACTTTTACACTCATCTTCCTAGGTGTTGAGCAACCCCTGCAGAAGCCAGCCCCACTCAGTCAAGCAGAAAAAAGCCAACCATCACAAAAATCCAAAACAAAACCAAACCACAATAATATGAGTAGCTGTACTGAATAAGAATACTATTGTTCTTACTTGTGGATGACCTAATTTTTAAGGAGACAGTATCAGACACTGATTTCAACTTCTTGGAATAGAATTACCTAAGAAATTCAATTTACGATGCACAAAACACATCTGGTGTGAAAGTTGTGCTGTTAGCATAATACTCAGGAAACCTCACATCCATTTCAAGCTGCAGATGTCCTCTAGGCTCTAAGTCACTGCAATATTTTATTTCTCTCTCCATCTGCATGTCATGCTCCGAATTTTTGCTCGTAGGCAAGAGGCTCAATTTATGTATTGTTTGACAGCACTTAGGAAAAATAAACTGCAGGGGAAGTGGAAAGTATGAGTAACATTGGGACACACACCTTTGTGTTTCACTCACAAAGCCTCAGAGTATCAGTACAGCCTAGAGTGGTGTGCTTAAATAAACATACACTCATTAGTACTTCACTATAGCAGATCACACTGCAAAACAAACCTCATCTGAGGCTATCAGCTAAAAAATCTTAAGATGACCACTTTATTAGCTGAACATCTAACAGGGAACTTTTGTAAAACTTATATAGAGAAGTGAGATAATAGCTTATAAAGTATATGTACAACTGGACTTTTGTCAAGCTCTAGGGCTCTTGAAGCTTCATCTAAAGAAACTGTGGCATCAGATTACTGAAAGATTGTCTAATCAAAAACATAAGGTTTCAGAAATTCAGAAGTACAGGAAATTAATAAAAATCTGTTGATTTCATTCAACTACCTGCAGAGATTCAGTAAACTTAGACTGAAACACTATAAAACACAATGGAGATTAACAAGCATGATAACACCAGACAGCAGTACTCAGTTTCCACAGGTGAAACCGGAGGAGCTGTGCACACTCTGCATCTCCTAGTCAGCACAGCACAAGCGTAACAAACGCTCTGTGACTGTCCCATGGCAGAGCAGAGGTACCAGCTGTGCTTATTAGAGCATACTAGCTGCTTCGTGTATTTATAGTCCCAGAAGACTGTACAGTAAGAGATACTAAAATGAAGGTCAACACATAAATCCCCAGTTCTGTATCAGCATTCTCCTCTGATGCTGGGGCACAGCAGCAGCGTGACACGCAGCACAGCCACACACCATTAGCTCCCAAGGCTGCTCCGTCTGTGCTGCACCCACACAGCACCTGCAGACACAGCCCACCTACAGGCAAAGTGTTTGGTTTGAGGACAAAAAAACATCGCTGATCTGAGAACACAAGCGATACTTGTGCCACTCATTACATTTGAAAGCTATGCAGCACTTACAGTATGAGCATTTTATATAAGTGAACATTCACACACTTTCATTCACTTAAATATTTTGCACAAGTTAAAAAGGAAAAAAATACTCATGATTAATATAATTGCAGGGAAAACAAACATTAAGTTTCCTCAGTGATACAGACGTGGCATAAAGGAGGAAGGTATGTTAGCAAGGAACACATTTTGAAGGTAAGAACCCCTACCTAAAGAATTGTGCATGGTAAGTCTATAAAAACTTACTACTTCTCTTTTCTAGTAATCTCCATTTCTACTGACTTGATACAGGAAAAGAAGTCTGATCACACCACTGTAACTTGGGCAAGCGCTTTTACATAAAAAATGCAAGTTTCTTTACAAAACTGAGCAGTATGTAAGCAAAAGCACCTTCCTGCTACTGCTTACACCCTTCTCTTTGTTAATGTTTTGATTAATTTCTCTCTTGGCCTCTCAACATTAACTGGAGGTGGCTCATGGTCATTCACATTGAGATGCAATTTTAAGATCAAAACAGCCACACTTCAGAGAAAATACTTGTGATGCCATAACAATACCTGAGAAAATATACTGCTGCTCTGAAAGGGCTGCGTAAAGAAGAAAACCTGTAAATACTGTAAATAATCTTTATACAGATGCCTTTACATGAGCATCTATCAAGTTCTTCCATTTGAAAAGAGACAGGCAAACTCACCAGCTCCAGGATTAAATAGCTATGTAATAAAAGCCATGTGACAAAGCACCAAGAAGACCTAGGATTACGAGGTTTTGCAGCCTGCACATTTACTTTTCTCTAGGCAAAAATACAAAAAAGAACATTAAAGACACCCATCCCTAACAGAAGGCTCGGAATTTCCGTATAAAAGGCAGAACTGCCGTAAGCCCAGAAATCTAAACTTGTGCCGGAGGAGAAACGGACTAGGTCTCCAGACGCCCGGACAACAGGATGCGAAACAGCAGAATGCGCATTATTCCCAGCTCGGGCAGCATGTTAGTTTGGGAGGGTGAGGAGCTGAGCCCCTGCCTGCGAGGAGGGAGACGAGCCCCGGCCGCAGGCGGACGCTGCCGCTCCTCTGCCCACTGCGGGCTCCGGCCGCGATCGGCGCCTCAGGCCGCGGGCGCCCTGCACGGCCTGGCCCGGTGCCGCTCCCCTCCCGCCCCGGCCCGACCCTCCTCTGCCCCAGCGAGCCCCGGCGGCGGCAGCGCCCTCAGCATGACCACGGCCCAGGCGCTGCCCCGGCACTGCACCCGCGGGGGAGCTGCGGCAGGGCCGGCGGGGCCGCCACACCCGCCCCGCGGCCTC
>VWZD01010847.1:659539-680831 GCA_013396695.1 Sakesphorus luctuosus
GGCCCTCTCCCGGGCCCGGCCCGTCCCGCCCCAGAACGCGGCGGTCCCGGCGCTCCCCCAGGCCGGCGGGGCGGTGGCACTCCCGAGCCGCCATCTGAACGCCGGCGTCGCGCCCGAGCTCGGTACATTACACCCCTGACCCGGGACCTCGTGGCCTGCCGGCCCAGTCACACCGCGGGCATGGTGCTGCAGCCTGCTTTCTCGTCCTATTTATATTTAATCTGGCAATCACGGAAAACCCGAAGCCTCTGCTCGGCTGCGCGCACCGGGAGGCACGTTAAAAATTGTCTCTACAAGCCTTCAGCTGCGTTGTCAGAGGGTAAAGCCCACCCAAAAACGTGAGTCAGGTGAAGGCCACCTTAAGATCCGTCAACTCCGACGAGATTAATCCATATGAATAGAAAAAGAGGTGACTGTTTACTGTGACTAACTTTGCACTTCGGCGCTTGCAGCCAGAAGGCAGAGGGTGTGGGACACCCCTGCCCTGACTGCTAATTGGCCTAAGAGAAAAAGAAATTCCCAGAGACTGTTGTGGGACTGCAGGATTGCGAAGGCCCCTGGCAGTTTATCCTGGCACTCCAGAGGGCACTAGTTGAAAGCTGGAAAGGGATGTCCACAATCGTCAGGCACCTTAACCAAGCAGAGCACGCGTTTGGAACTACCAGGCACCAGGTCCAGGTCAGCAGCCACGACCTCACTTGCCAGGCGGGCACACAGCAGATTAGAACTGGAACTGACCCACTATACTGAATGTGCATAGAAAATGAATTTGTGATTATGTCACTGAACAGTGTCATTCCGTTCTTGCAGCTACCCCACCCCTACCTTCACCTGTGCTATTTGTACAATGAAAACCAAGGAAATACAACCACAGGAGGAGGCACATATGAGTTATTTACATAACTGTAAAATACAACAACAGGACCAGGAGATAACTATGAAAAAGAAAAGCCAGCTGGCAAACAGAACTTGACTGTACTATTTCATGTGGCAGTAATCTGAACAGGGATTTAATTCACCCCAAAGACAATTAGACATACTTTATCAATGCAGATTTATTGAAACACAAGTAGAAATGAGAGCACTTGTACAGTTAATACCCTCACACAACTGCCTACAGGAGCTCTTGTCCCTACCCAGGACTGCTGTTGCTTGTTGCAATTGCTGCTGGAGGAGTCCTGTGCTGATGTTGCTGCTTGAAAACAGTGGTAATCACGACATGTGCCTTTCTGTATAAATCTGTCTGAAGTTCAAGGACAAGTGGGGTATTCAGTGCAAGTAAAGCATTACTCCCATTCAAAGCTGCAAGAGCATTATCAACATGGAGCAAACAAATCCCAGTCCTGTCTGCTCCTACGATTCCTAACAAGCTCTGCAATTCAAGTGGTAAGGCAAGCAAAATACAGCACCAAGAAAGGACCTGGGATGAGAGGAAAAGTAATGTCCAGAGGCATGCAATCTTCAAAATCCCCCACTACATCTGCCCTAACCCACCAACTGGGTGGCCCATTACACTTTTGCAGGATGGTACATACTGATAAGAGGTTTTTTGCTAGTTAGCCCATAAGAAACTGGACAATATTCCTCTGTATAGAGTTTCACCTCCTTCACCTGCTCCATTCTATCCCTGCTTAGGGACTGTCATCACCTAATTGTTCCTCCTCATACCAATTGCATCAATTCTTGAGCCCTTGAACTACATTCCCACGTGCTCATGTTTCCAGCAGGTCAGTGAAAAGCCCCTTAACCTGGCACTACAGGGAGCCTTTGTGCCTCATCTGGAATGTGAAGAGAGCTACATCAAGGTCAGCATGCCCAAAAGCACAAACCATGTAATCTATATTACATCTGTTCCTCCACACTTCTATCAAGAAGAGACAGTTCTTTGTACATTCAAACTTTTCCTTGTGCACCTCCTGGCTCATGACACACAGTAACAATTTCTCTCACTTAGGTGATCCCACAGCTATTCGATACAGCAAGTCAGACGCTCCACTAAGGAGTCTGACTGTAGGTAGCAAAACTCAGATTGAGATCTTGTCTCAGGCATATCCCAAACCTCAGAACCAGAATGGCTCCATTTTATCTGTAGGTTGCACATGCAGAGGAAGGCAAACCATACTGGCCAACCAAGTGTTCAGCAGCTGCATCAACAGTTCTCTACTTTATCAAGCAGAGGACAAGTTTCTGCTGATTTGAAAACAGTAATTCAATGTTTTTCGCATATGATCCTGACAGAGGAACCAACACGTTTATTTCTTCCTAAACTCATTAACAATGTTGAATGAGTGTGTGTGTGTGTGTATTAGTAAAATGCTACACCAGGGACTACAAAAGGTAACCAAAGGGTCACATGATTTTATTATAACTTAAGGCACAAAAGAAGTATGCTCTTCAGGTTCCTACCTCATAAGTGTAAATATTTCTGACAATTCCTCAAAGCACATACAATAAATTATTCCTAGTACTATTACAAGAAAAAGCACAAAGATGAGATTATTTTCAGACAGACCATTGTTCAAAGTAGAATTAAAAACATATCAGGCTATGAAGAGGAGATAATAAAAAACAAGAGTTTACCACTTGGGCGCATACCTGGAGGAAGAGAGGGAAGGATCCATTGTTAACAATGCAGTAGCTTCATAGATTTAAATATCAAGTAGCAAAAGCTCTTTATGCTTACATAAAAAAGATGTAAACATAGTAAAGAAACATAAAAAGCATACAGACTAGCTCTATGGTCATAGATCTAGCCATAAATATCTTCTTAAAATGTGTCAATGTAAGGGGAAAGGACAATGAAGTTCAGTACTTTCTTCATATACGTATGTTCATGTAGAACACNATGTTTATTTCTTCCTAAACTCATTAATAGTGTAGAATGAGTGTGTGTGTAGATTAGTAAAATGCTACACCAGGGACTACAAAAGGTAACCAAAGAGTCACATGATTTTATTATAATCTAAGGCACAAAAGAAATATGCTCTTCAGATTCCTACCTCCTAAGTTTAAATATTTCTTACAATTCCTCAAAAGAACACACAACAAATTATTTCTAGTACTATTACAAGAAAAAGCACAAAGATGAGATTATTTTCAGACAGACCATTGTTCAAAGTAGAATTAAAAACATATCAGGCTATGAAGAGGAGATAATAAAAAACAAGAGTTTACCACTTGGGCGCATACCTGGAGGAAGAGAGGGAAGGATCCATTGTTAACAATGCAGTAGCTTCATAGATTTAAATATCAAGTAGCAAAAGCTCTTTATGCTTACATAAAAAAGATGTAAACATAGTAAAGAAACATAAAAAGCATACAGACTAGCTCTATGGTCATAGATCTAGCCATAAATATCTTCTTAAAATGTGTCAATGTAAGGGGAAAGGACAATGAAGTTCAGTACTTTCTTCATATACGTATGTTCATGTAGAACACTCAGCTGTATTACTAGACATTGATTTAAATGATCCATGGCAAAAAAATCCATGCAAGCAAACTCAATATAAGCTCATCTTCCACTCTGTATAAATGGAAGTTTCAAGTTTTTGAGATCTTAATTAATCAAAAATCCAAATATAATTACAATTCCTTCTTTATTGAAGTGTCCTGATTCTGGCCTCGACAGAGTTCATATTCTTCTCAGTAGCTTGGATTTAGTATGAAAATAACATTCTCATAGACACCCTGATTGTTTTGGTTGTTGCTAAGTGGTGCTTATCGTAAGTCAAGGACTTTTCACTGTCTCATGCTCTAATACCGAGGAGCTGCACAAAAAGCTGAGAGGGAGCATGGCCAGGACAGCAGACCAAACTGGCCAAGGGGATATTCTGTGCAGTAGAATGACATGGCCCAGTATAGGAACTGAGGGAGTTACCTGAAAGGGGGTTGATCCCTGTTCAGGGACAAGCTGGGCTGCAGGTGGCGAGTTGTGTCGTGGTGGGCCGTCCCTGGCTGGATGCCAGGCACCCCCTAAAGCTGCTCTATCACTGCCCTCTACGAGTGAACAGGTGAGAAAACACATGTTCATATATAAAACACAGGTTCATGAGTTAAGGACCAGGAGAGATCACTCACCAATTACTGTCACAGGCAAAACAGACTGAACTTTGGAGATATTAACTGAATTTATTAGTAAAAAAATCAGAGCAGGATCATGAGATGTGAAGTAGATCCTAAAAATACCTTCCTCCCACCTCCTGCTCTGTCCTGGGCCCTACCTCCTTCCCAGTGGTGCAGGGGGAATGGGTTACAGCCAGTTCATCACACATTGCTGCCACTGTTCAGAAAGGAGTCCTGCCCCTGCTCCAGAGTGGTGTCCCTCCCACAGGAGACAGTCCTCCACAAACTTCTCCAACATGAGTCCATCCCATGGGCAACAGTTCTCCATGAAATGCTGCAATGTGGGTCACTTTTCCACAGGGTGCAGTCCTTCAGGCACAGCTTGCTCCAGCAGGGTCCCACACAGGGTGACAAGTCTTACCAGGAAAACCTGCTCCAATGTGGGCTCCTCCCTCCACTGGTCAGGACATTCCTGCCAGGCCCCTGCTCCAACATGGGCCTCCCTGGGGGTCACAGCCTCCTTTACGCATCCACCTGTTCAGGTGTGGGTCTCCTTCACAGGCTGTAGGTGGATCTCTGCACCCCCCGTGGACGTACATGGGCTCCAGGGGCACATCCTGCCTCACCATGGTCTTCACCAGGGGCTGCAGCTGTTCCTCTCACATGTTCTCACTCTGCTCTTCTATTGCTGCAATTACTTCTGCACAGGAACTTTTTTTCCTTCCTAAATATATCACGACAGAGGTGTTAACACCATTTCTGACTGGCCCAGCCTTGACAAGCAGTGTGTTCGTCCTGGAGCCAGCTGACATTGGCTGTCAAACATGGAGGAATTTTCTAGCAGCTTCTCACAGAAGCCGCCCCTGTAGCACCTCTTGCTACCAAAACCTGGCCACACAGTTGTGCATCACTTACTTTCTCTCTCCCTCTCCTATCATCGTATATGATGACATATGACAATATGATATTATATATATAATATTTTGTTTCAGTTATTAAATTGTTTTTATCTCAACACATGAGGCTTACATTTTTTTCCCCAATTCTCCCCCCCACTGGGGGAGGTGTGGGAGGAGCGAGCAAGCAGTTGCATGGCTTAGCTGCCAGCTGGGGTTGAACCACAACACAAACCTACCTGTGTGCAAATCTGCCCAGAACTCTAGCCTAAAGACATCCAACATCCTGACTGAGAGTTGTTTATCCCATGCCATAAACATGACCAATAAAGCTGTGGAGAGCCAATTACTATACAGTATTTATTCCACAGAGCAGTTCTAATACATACTGAGATAATGGATAGTATATTTACAGGGAATTATCATAATATACAGACCTTACATGTTATTTACAACATTTTAAATCCCCAATGATGCAACTGCCTAACAGTGGAAAAGAATATTGCTCTCAAATGCACACAATTAACTGTATTTCTGTCAAAGAAGTCCCACCATTATGAAGTTCTCTGATGAAAATTTACATTTACAAGACCATATTTTAAAAAGGCTAACATGCCTGCATTTCTGACACTTCCCACACTCTTAAAACAGTGAGATTTTTTTTTTCCACTGCATTTGCACATTAGGAGTGGCTGGCCAGAACATTGAAGAAGTGAAAAACTTCGTCTTTATCCATTACTGCCACTTCAGTTTCACATTCAGTACATAATACTGGATGATATACTTCCTCCTCTTCTTGATTTGATTGTATAGAGCTAGTTTCTTCACTGTGCTTCATTTTCTTGCTTTTTCTCTTTACCTTCTTTTTGTATTTCAGTATTTCCTCTTTGTTAACAACGCAGTTCATCACAAACATTGCTCTGTACTGTGTTTTGTAAGATTCATGTCTGTGGAGAAGGGGAGAAAATGGAAGTCATACCATTCATACAACTCTGCTTCCAAGAAATCTGTTACCATCTCTGAAAATGAGATTAAAAATATGAAGTACTATGCCAAAGGGCTGAAAGCCAAATAGAATACCAAGTTTTATAAACAGAAGTCACAACTACAAAAATAATAAAATCACAGAATTGCAGCCATCTGTTACATTTTTAGGCATTAAAAAAACCCGCTGGCTGTTGCTGAAATAACCACCCTGGAGTACAGTGGTATTGGTACTGCAGAATTATGCATTGCTACATATAGCCAGTGACAGGCAAAGATCAGAACTGCAAATGACTCAGCTAGTGGCACTGACTTCCTAAAATGCCTTGCAAGCCTGAAACTTCTTATTTATAAATACATCCCACTAGAAAAGGTATGTCTATAGTAAAACATAAAATGTATTTTCAGCTGTCATCAGTCTTAACAATTGCATACATGGAGTATATAGCAAAATTCAGGGCTTTTGTTCAATTTAACACAATGTCCCTTGGCTGCAGTTTTACAGCAGCCTAGACCAACTTAACAGTGGCTGCAGAAGTCCAATCTTGACTTCTGCTGGCTTTACTGCTTGTATAATGCTGTGCTGAGCTATTTCAGTTCAATGAACTCAGGAAAGACCCATCTGGCAATAAAAATTGAGAGTTTTCAGTCAACTTAGCAAACTGAAATACCTATGTATAGAACAGGGTCGAGCAGTACCAGCACCAGCAAAGCAAAGACAGGGAAAAACAATACCCAGTACACTGAGATGGCTTCAGGCTGCTGTGGAGTTTCACTCTCAATCAACAGAAATAGTCAATAAATAACATGTAGTTTATTCCTCATTTCTCAAGATTTCTTTCTCCTTTTACTCCCAGTTCAAGAGTCCTCTCCCTAGTACAGGTTAGCAGCATTAACTAGATCTGCAATGCAGTCAGATACTGGAAAGCAGCAAACACACTATGGATTCTCAACTAAATACTTTCCTGGTACTTTTAAATGTAACTACACTCAAACCCAAAATTGCTAAGACTCAAACCAAGTAAGAATACACTGCCTTGAATTTGCTTAATCCTTCTTTAACAAGGCACTTCTACACAAAAATAACCTGGAATAGTTGTACATCTCTAAACATCAAGACAAAAAAAAATGATACAACTCTATATCTAAAAAATTTCAGTCTGCCTGAACTACTTGTTTAGTCTCCAAGATTATTATTTTTTTTGAAACGTTTATCTTCTCCACTGTGGTAAAGTTCTACATCTCCATGTTGCAGGTTAAACTGATCATCATTCTTACAAACCAGCATCCAACCCTAAATCTGACTCACACCTACCTGCCTTCTCTTTATTTGCACCACCTTGCAAGACAGAATTGATAAAATCAATTGATCAAACTGAATACACCAAAAAATACCACTGACTGAAAAAAGACATTCCAGAAGGATCCCCTACTGTTCACTAGTTACCTCTGACAGTCCAGGCATAATGTTGTCATGCAAGCAGGGCAATTCAAAACAGCATCACTGTTTGGAACAGCTGCAGGTTTTGCCTGCTGCTGCTGTGCTGCTCTTCTCTGGTTACGGTACCTATCAACCCAGGAAACAAGGAAGGAGAGACAAAAAGTGAATTACATGCCCTTACCCTTGGTCATATCAATTCAACTGCCAAACCATTTAAAAAATACACAAATTAATATTTGGCTCCTTCTGGACACCTTTTTCAAGAACGTAAATAAATAAAGCACACACCAGTACCTTTTCATTTACTTTGTACAGAGAATTTTCATTTGGTGAGACAAATACATGTGGCATGACAATTTGTACCTAATAACCCTCTGCTCTAATAAGGGAGGTATCTTAAGTGCAATCTCTGCAGGCAACATCCATTAATATTGTCTTATTCAATAGATTTACATTGAGAATTTTACTTCAGCTGCAACAAAAAGCCCTTAGTGAAGCAGCCAGCCTTATGCTGTTCCTGTTTTACCTGAACAGTTTGTGGCTTGCTAAATACAAAGCTTTCCATAACTAGAATTACAGTATTTAGAAGGAACAGATATTAATTAACAATCAAATTATCTTGCAACTTTTCATTCACAGCATGGTTCTTCAGATGAGATTTACAGACAAAACTGGCTGACAGAACTCAGTGATTTTAAAAATTCCAAGTTTTTTGTAGTTTTGAAGACTAAACTTCCATTCCATACAGATAAAACATCTCACAGGCTTTTAAGTTTCATATGCTGTAAGTTATAAATAAAAAACAGTTTCACTGCATGGAGTTGACAGCACTGGCTTTTTCTCTACATTCACCGTTTTCATTTAGAACTCTCAGTTGAAATTAAGCATCCTACACTTCAAGTATTTACAGTCTCTTACCCTCTCCTCTGTGAGTCTACCCACTCTTGGTCCCTGCTGTCTTCTTCTGGGTCATACAGCAGTTCATCATTGGAAGGAATCCGACGCTGTTGATGTTTCCTGTTTTTCCGGACATCCCGTGTATCTGGAAAGATTTGCACGAATGTATTGCATCCATCAAGCATATGATCATTCTCTACTTAAAGTATCAAAATAACAAGTTTTCAATTTTCCTTTTCCTTCCTTGCAATAAATCTAAACTGAAACTTAAGGGTCTAGCTTTTCTCTCCTCAAAATGCATGACCTCAAAGCATCAACACACCTCACATACAAGTTGTAGGAACTACACTGTGATGATAATACAGGCTGGTAATTCCCCCCAAAAGGCTGCTTTCCAGAACAGCCTCTTGACCCCCACAGAAAGATTCTAGAGGATCTGAGAGAGAGTGAGCAGTACCATAAAGATGCCCTCCTCCCTCCTCTGTCATTTACCTATTTTATCTTCATCCTCTGAATCAGAATCAAAATAAATATCATCATAGTATTTTGAAGTGGTGGCAGGTCCAGTCTGCCCAGTACTTGAGGAAGTACCTACGGGTGAAATTAGAGAGAGAAGTGGTAGAAACATCCCAAGAAAATGACAGTAAATACACAGCCCAGAAGAAACATTCCCTTTCAAGTTACTCTATCTGGAGTGTTCTGTTTTATCTGGATGTGTTACGTAATAGCTGTCCCAAATTACTCCCACATCCTGATAATCCACATCACTTGTGTTATTTAATTCACAGTTGTTAACTCTGAGCAAAGCTGCTCCCTCTCTCTGCAATGAGCCTCAGGAAGGTTTAAAGGAACATTTCTTCCAAGGTACACTCCCTTTGGGCACAGAAGGCACCACATCAAGTATGTCTATCTCTGCCCTATGTAATACACACAAGACACACCACAAATATTTACTCATGTGAAAGAAATACGGGTGAAGCACATTGTTTCACAAACTTTGATTACAATAAAATTCACTAAAAAGTCTCCCAAAATTTCAGGGCCACAGAAGTTCAAAAAAGACCTAGATGAACTGCCAAACACATGCATCACAGCCAGTCTGAACCAAAACTCCTGTTCACTGCTGTATGGATGTGGCAGTGTAAATATTGCTACATATTATTAACTGCACAACCAAAACCAAAATAACAGATTTGGCCACTAACAGATAAAACTAATAAACCTGTTGAATGCAGAGTAAGTCCCTAGACTGAAGTGAATACTACACTGACTCACCAGGACATCAAGAACACTTCACTAGGTGTTCTGTAATAAATAAAAAGAACATATCCTACTCAAATGCCAAAGCATCCATAGTATACAAATTCCAAAATACAGGTATCTTCCATACAGGTTTACAATTAGGAGTAGGTAAAGGAGGAAGCGATTAATATTTTTTCTGACTTTGTCCCCTGACCAATTCATATACCATGTGCTATTGCTTTCTTCAAGAATGGGTTCCAACACTTCATAGCCGCCCAGACCCACTAGACAAAATACAAGAGTCCACAACCTGCTCAAGAGACTTTTAAACACACGCGAAAGAACTTAAAAAATATTGGAAAAAAGGGGCCTGATCCAATAAACAGAAATCACATTAAAGCAGGTTATCTGAAGTTCCAAAACTGAAGTTGTAAAAAGAAATTAAACAAATGCATTCACTGAAATAGCACCCTGTGACCATTTCTGCAGGCACAATCAGCCATTTTAGGATTTTTCGTTTGGCTTCATAAAACTCAACTATCACTGCACACACAGCCTCCCTAGCCACGGGAATACTACATTAACTTCACACCATTTAACTCATGGCTTCATATGCAAGCAAATGTGTGATTTACCCATTTCTGGCGATTTCCATTTGCCTTCCATAGTTTTCATGGTGGTATTCAGTTCTGCTTCCATCTCCTTTTGGAACTCATCGTCACTGGAAGACTCGCTCTCCCCAGTCAGGCACTCCCGTATCAGCTTCCGCTTCTGGTCAGGAGTGCCGTGCAGGAGCACATCCACCTCATCTTCTGAGCTACACACAACCAATTATTACAACCAGCTTAAAACACGGACGTAATGACTTGGAGAATGAACATCTGAATTATGTGGGTGCACTAGGAAGCCCTTATTCATATCCTTATGGGAAACATACTTATTAAAACACTTTATTAGCTTGATGACATTAAAACCCTGGTTTAAAGGCAAAGGAGCTCCAGCTGGCGTATGCGCAGCTGTCCGCAGGGCTCTGCCGCTCCCGCTCCGGGGCTGTAACACACCGGCACACGCCGCTCCCAGGGACGGAAATCGCCGCGGCTGCTGCGGGGCCGATGCTGCTGCACCNCGGCACGGCCTCGGCACAGCACGGCGCTGCCCTGGCACGGCCCCTGCACGGCCCCGCCGGAGAGCGGCGCCCCCGCCCTGGCACGGCCCCGGCCCGGCCGACTCTCGGGTAGCCCCGCGGAGACGACGCGAGTCCTGTGCTCCTTGGAGTTGCCACTCCTCGGGTCACGTTTTAAGCACGTTGTTCCGGCTTTACTGAGCCAGGATTAGCGTTTTAAGAGACACACCCAATACCAAGAGGATTGAAAAAAATTTAATGAGCTAGTAACACTGAACAACAAGAAGACTAATCTAAAAACTGTTCCCACATCCTACTTAAAATATTTACAATTCTGTTAACTGTATATACATTGTCATCTTTGTCCCTTATAGTCTATTTATAGATGAGTTCCTTAGGAATTATACCTGTTGTATTTGGAAGATGAACAGCACAGTACTGGTGGTGCAGGCATTGCTGGGAATACTCTGTACNACGCCGCTCCCAGGGACGGAAATCGCCGCGGCTGCTGCGGGGCCGATGCTGCTGCACCCGCGGGCGGCCAAGGGCCAGTGAGGAGCCCCGGCGCGGCGGCCTCGCCTCACCCCCGGGCCCGGAGACACCGGCGAGAGCGGGGCCCGCCGGCCCGAGCCCACCCCGCCGCCCGCAGCTCCAGGCGCCCCGCGCTCGCCCGCACCTGCTGAGCGCTCCCTCCTCGTCGCTGGGCTCCTCCACCACGTACGGGTCGTCCTCCTCCCGCAGGCAGCTCATGGTGCTTCCGCAGACAGGCCAGGCCCCGACCGGCCCCTTCCGGCGGCCCCGCGGCTTCCTGCGCCGAGCCCCNCTCCTCGGGTCACGTTTTAAGCACGTTGTTCCGGCTTTACTGAGCCAGGATTAGCGTTTTAAGAGACACACCCAATACCAAGAGGATTGAAAAAAATTTAATGAGCTAGTAACACTGAACAACAAGAAGACTAATCTAAAAACTGTTCCCACATCCTACTTAAAATATTTACAATTCTGTTAACTGTATATACATTGTCATCTTTGTCCCTTATAGTCTATTTATAGATGAGTTCCTTAGGAATTATACCTGTTGTATTTGGAAGATGAACAGCACAGTACTGGTGGTGCAGGCATTGCTGGGAATACTCTGTACTAGGTGAGCTGCCAAGAGCCATTGGGCACTGGCCATCGAAGCCTGAGGTGATGCATACACGAATCAATGCACAACGCAAATTTCTCTGTGGTGTTCTGATGTGCAAGGCAGCAGGGTAAGAATACTACACTGTGCAACTCACCCTATTTGAAAAAAAAAACCCCACACCAAAAACCCCACAGCAACATAACAAATCTCACACCTCTGTGTAGCAGTATTGGGCATCTGTAATCAGAGGCACTGACTTACACTGATCTGCACTTCCAAACATACCATTCCCCCAAAATTCCGCTGCTCCACTGAAGGCCTACAAACTCACATAAAGCAGCAATCCCACTGTGAAGAGCAATTCATCAAGTGAAGCCTAATTCTACAACCTCCTGAAATTACACAACAGAACAGCACCTCTTGGAAAAGATTTGTGGTTCAAGTAAGAGACACAAATCAATAAACTACTAAAACTGGATTCATAATTCTAAGTCCAGTTAACAGAGTGAGACCCTTTTTACAAATTCCTTCATAGGGGATACCTTCACGATTTTTTCTGAAGCAAAACTCTGGGGGCAGTATTACCTTTCAGAGATATTTTATGCTCACTTCATGAACTCTCTTCCACTACTTTATTTCCCCTTTCTGGAAAGAAATCCCCAAGAAGTTCTCTGTAAAGTATTTCTGCAAAAGACATTGCAGAGTCAGCAAACAAGCTCAAAACCATTTAAGTACATGGGGTAGGAAAGTCACAGACAAACAGAGAAAACCTGAGAATGCAAGTGAAAAAGTACCGGGCGAGTAGTGTCAGACCAATCCAATACTTAGTCATGATCCAATCCAATCCAATACATGATGAGTAAAGAAAAAAAAAGCTAATTTACTAGAAAATATTAAGCTTACAGATGATACAATGTCTGCATAATTTTAGAAAAATCATTGATTTCATGGTTTATTTTACAATAATTGGATTAGTCTACAAGTTAAGGCAAACATACTAATGCATCTGCTTTTCCTTTTAAATCATAGTTATAAAGGTTACACAAAGTTCTCCAAAATTTCTAAGAAATGTTCACAATTGAAAAAAAGATAAGTTTTTTGATAATCAGTACATGGAAAAAAACTAAGACAGTGTATACAATGTCATTATAGTAACAATATTCAAATATCTAATGGTAATATTTAGGCCATTTGAACAATGTGCTTCAAATGGTGAACTTCAGAAATTACTTACAAAGGTAAATAAGGTTGCAGCCGTATCATAGTATTCATAACATGAATATGATTATATTGGCTATTTTCACAAAACCCGAGCACTTGTTTTCTGAACAATGAAAGCATATAATGATTAAATAAACATGAATATGTATGTGGAACAAGTATGCTGTTCATATGGTCTGGAGCTACTTTCAGGTTTTTGTTCTAATATTCTTTCGAAAGAAGAAGCTTGCTTATGTGCACTATGTCAAATGTTTTCTCCAGGGAACTGTAAATGCCTATTTAAAGTCATGAAAACAAAATCCAGAGGAGGGCAGCCCTTGTTAGTGGGAGGACGGAGCGTAGCTTATGTGTCACCATTTAACACTGCCAGGCAGCTCTGCAGAAGCTGTAAGTTACCCTGTGAAAATAAAGAAAAACGTCACCACATTTCTCTTCTTTCTTTTATGCTTGTGACAGATGTTTTTTAAATAGCAATATCCCCACAAAAGCAGAACAGACAGGTTTTAATCATATGGAAAAATACTTGTGTAAGTAACTTTTATCTTAAAAGAGTTTTTTGAATGTAGGAATATTATGTCATGGAACTAAACAGAGCCAACTTGAGATTCAAAAATAAGCACTTTGTACCCTTTTTATGTTTCTTCCTAAAGATCTAGTCTAGTCACTAAAACTATTCACTGCAGAACACTCTCTTAGCAGCAATGAGGTTCACAGTTGCAAAGTTTTAAATTTTTTATATAGCAGTACCATTACTGTGTGACTGGAATACAACTCCCAAAGGGTAAGAATTCATATATTACACTGACTACTGAATTTATCAACAAGTACTGAACACTTCATAGCACTCAAAATCTCGTCGCTTGTAGCAACCATCCAGCCTCAGAGCTCTGTTCAAGAACAAGCCTTGGCTGACAGACAGCAGTCTGATTTACATGCCTAGCCAGGTGATTTAACCATCAAAGCTGAGTTTAGCCATTACAGCTGGAGCTACAGAACTGATTATCAGAACATTAACTCGGCTTAACTCTAAACCAAGCTCTCCCCTTCTTTCCACACACAGTTTTTAATCTTATTTAAAGCATTCTGACTCTACCATAAACTGACTGACTTTCAGGTATCTGAATGAATTTACAGAACTGACACCTTTGTGAATTGAAGCAAATGTGATTGACAAGCCAGGATTTATTTTGCAAAAAAAACCCCACTAATACAACCCACTATTCACATTGTTTTGTGCATTCATTTACGCTTAATTTTAAACTACTAGATATTCATTATGAAATAGCTGCACTAGATTTGTTCCCAAATCTGAAATCTCTGTGTAAGAAAAAATGTTAGGCTGTGGCCAATATTAAAGAGTAATTTCTATCAGGTTCAGATAAAATGCAGAAATCAAAGCAGTCTGAATGCCAGGAACATGGGAAAAAAATTGCTTACTTCTAAAAAAACTACTTGGATCCAAAAGCAAACATGTAAAAAAAATTTCAAACAGACAAAAGCATGTAAATAGCTGTGATTTGCATGCCCTTCATAAGCAGTCCACAGAAATACTGAAGAATTTGTAACTGCTTTTTCAGTTAAAAGCATCCCAGGTGACCTATGGTAGATAAGCAGGACACAGCACTCAGCCCAAAATGGTAAGATATCATAATTCTATCCCGCATTAAGGTTCTTATAATCCAGATTAAGCAATTAACAGACCTAAAGCCTTCAAAGCAGAAGATTCCCAGTTATGCCTACTGAATCCTTCCCAGTCTTATCCAGAAGGCAGCAATTTCAGTTACAGCTTCAACAGTTTGTCTTTTTATGCCTATATTGGCAGAGGACAGTCACAGACTATTTTTTAGAAGCCTTGTAGTTCCGTGATATGAACAAGTTCTATATAAGAGAGAAACGTGGAGACTTGGCCTATCTTTGTGGTGTACAAGGTTCATAAATCTAAGGTTACTGAAAAGCTGATTATTGTCTGTAATGAACTAATGAATGAAAAGGAACACTTCAGTCTGAAGTTTTCAGTACTGAGATGGAATACTTCAGTCTGAAGTAACTTGTGAACCGCACATATTACCTGTAACAAAAGTGTGACAGGAGTCCTTTGGCCATGTTCTTACAGCAGGGTGAAGGGTATTTGCAATTTACAGACAATTATGTAGCACTCTAAATAGATAGTACCAAGACATCTGTGCTGGTTTGGGCTGGAGTGAGTTCATTTTCTTCCAAGTGGCCAATATGGGGATGTGTTTTGGATTTGTGTAAGAGTCTAAAAACTGACAACTTGTGCAGAAAACAGTGTTGATAATATTGAGATGATGTTGTTACTGCCAAGCAGCTTTTTCTGCTTCTCGTACTGCCATGCTGGAAAGGTGGCTGGGGGTGCATGGGAGCTGGGAGGGGACACAGTCGGGACAGCTGACCCCAAGTGATCATAGGACATCACGCTGAGCAGATAAAGGGGGAAAGAGGGAGGAAGAGGGAGGCATTCAGAAGGCTGTTTTTCCAAGTATGTGTAATGGGGCCCTGCTCTCCTGGAGATGGCTGAACATCTGCCTGCCTATGGAAAGCAGTGAATTAATTCCTTGTTTTGCTTTGCTTGTGTGTGCAGCTTTTGCTTTCCCTATTAAACTGGTTTTATCTGAACACACAAGTTTTCTCACCTTTACTCTTCTGATTTTTAGTTGCCAGCAGGGGTTAAACCTTGAAAACATCTTTTACACATCAGTCATTTCCAGACTCAGCCAGACAGACGATGAAAATTTTCCAAATAGGCACATCATTCATTTTCAGTTGATCAAATTCACAAAGGTCACAAGAACCACATGATTTAAATTATAATAGACCAAGGCCAATAGAGGCTTTGAGCCATTACCCTTTCTGACTGCAATATCTGACACAGTTGACTCATATGAGCACAGTTCAAGAAACTGCTACACATTCAGAGTCAGAAAAGTGTTTCTTGCCAGCTCAGACTCCTAAGCTGTAGATACTAAAATTACTGGCAGAACCACAGTGACAGAAACATCCTTTTCAGGAAAGAAGGAATTACTGACAAAACATTTCATCAAATTCCTTAGCACTGCATTTTGCTTACTTCCTTCTTCTGTCAGTTCCAGACATCTGTTGCTAGTAACACAAGAAATTCCTTTTCCAAAAAACCCATAGAGACAAGAGCATATATATTAACACTGGTGGGGAAAATATGTTTCTGGGGTTTTATTTGTTTTAATTTGAAGGAAGTTACTACCTTAGTTAACAATTCATATGCTAAAAGACTCTAAAAGTACAACCAAGACTACAAATGCTCTAAGTATTTGATTATAACCTTAGAAGTTTCACCAGCTATTAAACCTCCCTTCTTAAACATGCAGCCCAACATAGGAACACCTCAAAATCCAACGGTTTAAAATACTGAATAGTACACCAAATACAGCTTCTGCATTAAAATGGCCAAACACTTCATCAGGTCTCATATTGGCTCCAGCTGCATGAAGTCATGAAGAAACACAGTGCTAGCAAAACAGAAGCTACTGAGGGGGATAATCAGCCAGAACAGCAGTACAAAAAGAAACATCAATCTGTTTAGTACAGGTCAGAGACCAAGGAGAATCTAAAGCTGCAGTTTGGCAGCTATTCTAAGCGAGTCTAGGGTACATGCTGCTAACAAGAAGGCAGCACTCTTTTATTGCCAGACCCTCCCAGCCAAACTTGTCTGTACAGGTATGCTGTGAAAACAAGACTGAGAAGTAAAGCTTAGAAAAACCCAGAGCAACTTTATACTCCTCCTTACTAAGCAGCTGCACACATAACTGAGCCAACATACGGAAAAGGAACAGGCATGCATCATCAGACTTCCTGGCAGGACTTTGCACTTTCATCAACTTAAAGCCATCTCAACACCCAGTCTGATTTTTAGCTTTTTCAGAAATCTTAACTTGCAATCAGGAAAGATCAGCATATCTGCAGATCCAAAGAAGTACTTTATAGGGAAGTAGTATAAACGTCACTGGGCAGAGAGGATTTACTTACTATCTGTATATAGTGTCCTTGATACTAAAAGTGTATTTCCCTATCACCCTCCAGTCTTCTAGAGCTACGCAGTCAGATACAGCTCACAAAATGTATCACAAAATGTGAGCTGTGCTTCAGAACCTTCTCCCAACACTGTGCTCTTTCTGACTTCAGCAGCGACCTCTGTGTTGAGATTTGTGTTTTTCTTTCCACACAGAGCAAATAACTTTTAACAGTAAGTTGTGCAGGAGCTTTCATTGTGGCTGAATTTCTCTAAAAGACAGCCTGTCAGGCGAGTTCCAGCACCCAGTGCTACACTGTCCTTCACCTACATGTCTTCTGTGCCAGGCAGCTTCAAGTTCAGAAGCCACATGGCTGGATGGATCCAGAGACACACACATCTGCATGGCACTCATTACAGAAAAAGAAAACCCACAACAAAAGATGTCGAGCAGAAGCTTTGCAGCAGTGGTATCTGTTTGTCCGAGACCTTGTCCCCACTTCGCATTTTTACTGGAAAAAACACTTTAACCTGGATAACAGGTCATGTTGCAAAGTTTGCAAGTGTTGTGCTCCACATACTGTTGACAAGCAACAGCCATTTTGTTGCTGCCAAAACATCACTTGCCTGCCTCCAGTAGGTGCAGAAGAACACAGGGACTGCTACAGCATCAGGCAAGTATTTTGTCCAGAACCTAAAAGCAGGGGCTTTTGATCTGACTTAAGTAAGTTACTGCCTACATTAAAAAAGTAGCTTTCTTTTTTGCTTCTACTAGTCCTCTTTTGGCTGTACTGCAAGAGGAATTAGGTGTACAGAGAGAGCCCAGCCTAACCCAGCCAAAACCAGGGCTATCCAGTGTTCCTGAAATGAGAGCACTGCTCACGATTTGCATTGCATTCATATTCCCCTAACACACATCAGGGTACAAGGCTACCTCAAAAAATAAACAAACAAACAGACACACAAAAACCCCCAACAACAAAAAACAAAACAAACAAAAAACCCCACCACCACAACAAGAAGTCTTTTAATATCTTCTTTCTTCCTTTTATGGATCTAACTCAGAAAGAGTCCACCAAACCATTTCATCCTTCCATACTCTGTACAAACTAATAAAAACCTATCCATAAGACTATCCTCAAATATGCTGGTTATAGCATTAATAAGAACATTTCCCATTATATATAATACTGAAAAATATGATCTATTGCACTTGTAAATTCTGTAACAATCTAACTCATAATCCACAGAAAGAAAAACACAGCAACCAAACTGATCCATCTGTAGTAGCTTAGCTTGTTTTAAATATTAAACATTGGCTTGAAAAAAAGAGAACTTTCAAACCTTGTGAGAAACAAAGTACTCTTTCCTTCAACAGGTCACAATATTTGTTAATATTTCAAGAATTATCACCCTTAGTCAAAATGACCTTTTATATGTAAAGCTTTAAATACTCAAAACTGTCTAGTGAATGTTGTGTTTCATGATGAAGTAGGTGAAAAGGGTCAGCAATAATTCACCTTCAGAAACAGAACTAAAATTCAAAGCTTCTTTTACAGCTTTATATACTCCTTGTTAGCAAATCACCTAAAGACAAGGTAAGTCACAGACTATCCAAAGAACTGTCCTAAACACAAGCTATGGTGACAACAGCTAAAAAACTTCAAGCTCTTCCAGGTAAACTGAGGACACCAAGCATGTACCAAGTTGAAAGCTACAGAAATCAAGCACCTTCCCATTGCCTTCCACAGTTATTAGCTGTCAAAACTCAAGAGATTATTGCTATAAGACTGTAACTTGCATAGTTAATAGAAATGATTCTTTAAGGATACTTTAGAGAATTGAGACATTGTTTAAGCATTCTAATCCAAGGTATGTGGGGACTTCAGCAAGAGTCAGTTACAAGAGATGGTGAAGAGTCAATGACTGGAGCAGAACAAAAGCACTGTGGATTCATTCTCTTTTAAAGCACAATGTTACAAATCAATAAAAACTATTGCAAGTAAGACTGTTAAGACTATTTAAAGCACAGTTAATATGAAAAAGAAGGCAAGTGTTCCATATCTTATTGATTGCTTTACTAGCTAAATATCCCATTAAGCTAAACTTATACCTACAAAGATTTTAAAGTCTCCCAAACACCCCTTTTCACACTACATTAGTTTTACAAACAAAGGGTTTAGCAGAATGAAGAATGACACCATCAACACTACTGGCAAGAGTATAAAGCAGAAATACACCTCCTAACTAGTCCTTTCAACAGATATGTTCTGAGTTAATTCACAGCTTCATAACCAATGCAGTTTCAAATTTGTGGTAAGAATGAAAAATGCTAAAGAGCTGATTTTAAAAGAAAGCTGCTTCCTGGTATACGACTGTTCAAGTAAGAGACTTGTACTTGTCTGTGAAATCAGAGCAACTAACCTGTTTGAAACAAAAAAATTATTTTCAGATGGATTAAAAGAATCAAATACATCGAGAAATCTAAGGACAGTACAAGGCCCTTAAAGTTTTTTTCCTGTAAAAATTTATTTTCCTGAAACAGCTATCTGCAACATTCTTCTTTTGTTAAAAAAGGTTCAAAGAGCATACTAATCATACTGATCTGACTTCAGACAGGCCTGTGTGATCTCATGCTTAATACTTAACCTATCCTATACATCAAGTCCCAACATCTGGGTAACAGAAGAAACCACTTCCTGTCCCATAGTAAAATAGTGAGATGTGGTTTTAAAAATAGGCAGGTTTTCAAACTCTGCAGCTATAGAAACATAAAACTGAAGCCCAAATTGTCTTCCAGGAGATGAGTTTTCCAAACACACCTCAACAATACCAATTTCTCACAGATACTTCACCTGTATTTTTTTGTTTTCTCTATTATTAAATAAAGTTCACATTGCTGGATGATGCTTAAATTCAAACTCCCCTTCCTGAATGTGAAGTACACAGTCATTTTGGTTAATCAAGCATATAATATTCAAAATCAGTTGAAATATAGGCCAAAAGAGATCCCAATTACCTTAGCGTGCTTTAATTCCAGTTCTGCTAGTTCCACCAGATTTTTTCTGAATGCTGCAACTCTTCTTGTCTTAAAGTCTATCAATTCTATAGAAAAAAAAAGTGAACTCATTAACAGTATCCTTGCTAGTGGCCTCAGCTGTTAACAGACTGTCCCCTCAGGATGGAAGAGGTAAAGGGTAAGATAAGGCAAAAAGAAAAACCTCACGTTTGATCTCAGTACATGCCAGGCTCAAAAACAGTGCTACACAGTGGAAGAAAGCAAATCACCATTGCAGTTCCTGACCTCTAGGTAACCTTTTGTGTGTGGACACAAAGCTCTTTTGAAAACAGACTGCAATGTCGGTGCCTTTAACATTTAATTCTCTTATTCCACCTGTACTGTTCTTTCAAGGCTGATATGTGAAAGTCTTTGAGGAATATACTAAGCTACAACTAGAATGAAGTACAGTGTGCTTTCTGCATATACCTTTGTGGCTAACAGGATCACTTATTCTCCACTGTCTCATTTATAGGGATCATTAACCAGACTGACTGGTTCAAACAACCCTCAAATGATAAAAACTGAAGAATGTGTGTTTGAACCTTGAACAAATCTGGCCCAAATGATGAGTCAGATGACTACTGACTCACAAAAGTATCGACATAAAAAAGACCGTAAGTTTCCGTGAAATCTCATTTCCTTGTTCCTCCCTTCTCTAATGTAGTATTGTATCTGTGACAGAATAATGCATAAAATCAAAAGGGGAATTTCAACAACACTTTAATAGATTTGTCACCATTACTAGTTACCATTTGTTTCCTAGCTTATACATTTGAAAAAAAAATAACTTGCACCTGGACTTCACTCTGCCTAATAGAGCTACAAGGAGCCAAAGAAAAGTGTAATTTGAAGTTTCTAAAATAAATACTCATTAAAAAAATAATAGCCCTGCTTACGAAACAGCATGAAAATGCATTCTCATTAATAGTATACTAAAATCTTTTAATTTTTAAGTAGTAACATAGGATCAAGGACCACCTAAATACCTTGTTTTGCCGATTCAGAAATTTTCTCAAATTTCTGACAGCATATTTGCTGAGTAGTTTCAGCTTGCAGCACATCTTTGTTTTTTGCTCTTGCTTTATCCAATGCCTTATTAGCATTTTCATAATCCACTAGTGACCTAGATCTTCTATAGAGGAGATCCTATAAAAAGACCCATAGAGGTTGTTTAGAGTTTATAAGACTCTACCCAAGACTTTTATTATATACCCAGTAATTAAAAACAAATCA
>VWZD01010847.1:688824-735908 GCA_013396695.1 Sakesphorus luctuosus
ATCAACTTCTACCCAATTCATTAGTCCATAAACCATCAGTGCTGTTGGTTACAATGAAGAATATATAACCTCCCCTTATATTCCTCCCATTTCAATATAAAAATAGACTTTCTGCTGGAAATAGCAAGTCAGTGTCTTTGCAAGCTTTGCAGGTCTCTGCCAATTATAAGCTATCCATAAACTACAGATTACTCATTTCCAAAAAAGGCTTCCCAGGTCATTCCTCTGCTCCTCTAGNACAACCAACAGAAATGGCTTTCTCACTATGTAAATAAATCTTGGCACTTACCTACTATGAATGAAGCACAGTTTTTTCATTTTAAGAAAGCAAGCAAAACCACCAGAAACCACTTCAGGTGGGAACTGAATGCAGACACAGGGCCCCTTAGTAGTTCATTAAGCCATGACTCACTTTCTCCATCTCCTAACAGAGACACTTAAAGCTACAAGACTCAGCCTTCATACAATAAGAGAAGCATCTAAAGAACTCAGTAAATTCTTGGTTTAATGTCTCATTCAATATCTACTTCAAAGATCTTATCAATGGAGATTCATAAATGGTTTGTGACCTGCTTTTGTGTGAACTGTATTACTGTAGACAGCAAAGACAGGATCTCTAAATCAAACACAAACTTCAAGAAAGTAGACAGGACCTAGATGATCAATTTAAAATCAAGGGCAACTTAGGTCAATTTTTTCCAAGCTTCTCAAAACACAGGAATCCTAAACAAAACACAATATTCCTAACCCAAAGATTTTTCATTTTCTCAAATAAATGCACTGCATTTGAGAAGACTGCCTAGAGCTTCCATAAATCACATTAGCCAGGACTCAGCTCAGGAACAGAAATCAACAGCCAAGTCGAAAATCTTGTCTCAGTAAAAAAAAGGAGTCCTGCAAACCAGGATGTCCCAAATAGGAGTTTGCTACTAGCAAAGGTAACTTTGCTAGCAAGGTAATGCAACGTCTCATGTGCCAAGAAATCACATTCTGATGAAATCAAACTCATCCAAGCACGATCAGCTTCACTAGATGTAAAATCACGTGGACTGCTGTATTACCCACATCTACACCATAATGACTAAGAATCAGACTACAAAAAATATTAATACATAACGTGTATTTCTCTTCAAGCAGACAGCATGAAGAATCAAGGTATCTTCAGCGTCACACCAGGCTGTTCTTACTCCATCTAGCCTAATATAGCAAAGCCTAAACTTTGAAAGTCAGATTTAGTCTATCTGAAGGCTACTCTTGGAGAAATAAATTCACTTTTCACATGCAAAAAGAAAACTAAAAATTACTTCTCCTAACAAACAACTTTTGTACATTCCAACTACTACTGTTTTCACCCTGGGAAAAAACCTCACTTTTATGTGATCTTGTCATTTTATCAGATTTGATAGATGCATCTTTGACTCGGTTGTGATATTCTACAAGGAATGTTCGTTCATGTTCGAAGAAGTCATCCACATCCTACAAAAAACAAGAGAGAACAATTAAAAACCCAATATTTCACTTACTTTCTATAGAGCAATTGCAGAGTAAATTGGCAATTTCACTGTTGCTGTGACAGGAAATGCAATCTATTGTCTAAAACATCATTTATGCAAACTGACTTCTTCTCCACTTGTATCATGAGCTGAAGCTCTATGAAGAATTTAATAAGAATTAAGAATTTTTAACAAGCATCTTAAAGGTCTGGATGACTAAACTCGAAGGATGTAATTTCACTACTAACTACCAAAGAGTGACCAAAGGGTGACAGAAAAATAGAATACACGTCAAGTACTTAATAAAGGACATCTACCTAGAAAAGAAGGAGAGGAGATGAAAGTCACCGAGTTGCACAGATGAGGTGGTTACAGCAGAGATGATATGAACTCTTTCCTAGCTCAGAACACTGATCTTAATGACAGACTTCTTTTAATCTGGCAAATGCAGGTAAATTTTAATATTTTCTGTATTACAATTTGAGATAATTGGTTTATATTTAAAGATGCTCAATACCATAGAATAGCCTACAACATGGGCTGTGAACAAAGTTCTTTTGACAAGTGGTGGTTATTTGGACTTTATATTTTTCACCAAGTCATAAGTAATCCACAGTTATATCCACTTTCCAGCAACTTCAAAACTTAAGATCTTAAAACTAGGAATTTAACTCCTGTATGTTGCTAGCAAATGGAAAGTTACCACTAGAAAGAAAGGAGATCCAAAATCATCCTCTGCAGAATTTATGCCCGTTGTAAAACCAACGTTGTAGCTTTTGGAAAAGTCAAAATGAAATTGATTTTTTTTCCTCAGTTACATTCTTGCAACTTGTGGGAAACATCATATCACCTCTACTGCTGCTCTTAGCTTTGAAACAGTAAAAGGAGTCTACAAGGCTGGTAAATTGATGCTGCCTTACTAACTTCTGAACTGAAGCAGTTGTCAAACCTAGTTCTCCTTCCCACTATATAATATAGCAGGCCAGAACAAAAAAACCCACAAAAAACAGATTATCAATTATCTAGGGATTAAAAAAAAAAAATATTAATTTCATAAAACAGGGGAAACAGCACTGAAATACCTCTTTCCCACATGCAAGCTCTTGGTTATCTTGTATCTAGGCCACAAATTCTTTCCCATGGTCTGCCACTAAATCTTAAGTTAGATATCACTATTAAAATCATATTTTTGTACCTACGTAAAAGTATGCTTCATTAAAAAAAGGCAACGACAATGTCGATACATTTTAAATTTTGATATATGAAGCAATAATCACCTTTACTCCTGAAACAATGACACCATCCGCTGATTTAACCATATTCTTGAAGAAGTCTTCAAGTTTCTCTTTCTTATTTTTCCCACGAACACTCAACTGAAAGACAAATTCATTTATCAAGTTCATTCCTTTTCTGGAGGCAATTATCAACATGGCTCAGCTTCGCGAACGCAGATTTGGGAAGGGCTCTCCCCACGTGGGTGTGCCCTTGCAGCCTGCGCAGTGGATTTTTTAGGTGAGGCACAGCATGCACGGAACAAGCCCCTCCCTTTGCTCCTGAGGTTCATCTGCCACAGCCGAGTGGGCTTGGACAGTGACAGTGAAGCCCTCAGGACTAGAACCTGCAGCCCCCGGTACTGCCAGGAGGTCTCCCATCCAAGTACTGGGGCTGACCCTGCTCAGCTTCCGAGATCTGATGGGATCCGGATGTCAGGGTGGCATGGCCACAGTTGGAGGCAATAAAAGCTTTAAAAAAATTAAACAGAACTGCATACTGTAACTTGCTACACCCTATACCTAAACCAGTTTTCCTGTTCTCTGCCTAGTTTAATACTCTGCACTAATTGGGAACAGGGCCCCATGCATCCAGAATGACAGACTACCTTATTTACTAGATTGTTCTTGATGACCTAAAATACCGTTCTAGGATGTAAAAAAACATTCTTGACACTGCAGATAATACCATATGTACACGGTGTACATTTCAGTTATCAATAACACAGTATTTATCATGCACAGAGCTGCTGAATTAATATATCCACATTTCACTCTTAAGTGTAGAATGACAGATCTTCGACCTCCAGCGGGTAATGCTGATTTCAGCCTCCTCACACTCCTCCTGTCCATCTAAGTTTGCTCCATTTAGCTGAGTTCCTGAACCAGTAAGCATTTCTACATCAAGCAACAGACGAACCTCTGTAACATATTTTGCATTAAGTATGTATGCAGTTGAGCCAGTCTTTGTAATGGTTTCTTTAACATTTGGTGTTGATTCCTGAAAACTAAAATCCGTTTGCAGAGTATCAGCAAGCACTGACTCCAACACCAAAGAGCTATGAATCCAAAAAGTCCCCTCTGTTCTCTCAACTCAGTATGCAACGTGATAGCCACGCTAGTCCAATAGCTAGAAAAAAACTAACCAAATTTTCACTTACATCACTAATAAAAATGCTTTACTTATCACAAACATTTCATTAGAAATTTTCTCTAGTTTTGTTAGCAACAGAGTTTATACCACAGTTCCAGATCCTAAAAAGTAGTGTTCTATCTTTACTATATCATTCTTCCACACAACAACAAAAAAATTTCAGAGTGCAAAAGTGTAATGTCATGAGAAATCACCACCAAAAGCTCATCTTTTTAATCCAAAATATACTGGATTTGCATTAATGTTTTTGATGCTGAGGTTACAACACAGCATGTTTGGTTCCCCAGATGGCAGAAAATTAACTCCTACAGACTAAATGGATTTCCAACTTTTACAATACAAGTATGTCTGGTATGAAGGAACTGATGCAATTTGCTCCAGGAGGTAATGCCCTCTTAATCAATTTTCCATCCTACCATAAAAGTACATCTTGATTTCTCTTGCCAGCAATTCAGTTTTCAATACTCACATCCTGATTATATTCCAAGAATACATGGAAATTTAAATCCTTTCTCAAAATAGGATGTGCTGCCACGCGACACAAAAACACTTCATGCATTGCAACTGTCTTCTTGAATATTGCCAAATATTCACTAAAAACAAGAAATAAGACAGACATAAGAATTTCATATGAAGCAATTAAGTTTGAGATAAGTCTAGTGAGCAGCTTTAAGAGATCCTCAGTAAGGGTACAAAGTTATAAGCAGATGTAATAGAGTTTATAACTCCAATATTTGATATAGACATAAATAAATAGTACAATGATAATACTAGTGAGAAATTTGAAGCCTGAACACATTACAGAGAGACTTTTGAAGAAGAGTCAATGAATACACTCTAATTTTTAAGGTTAGCTAACACACACTGGGTTTGCTGAAAGTGTTACCTCATTTCATTGTCATCTCCCCTGCACACGAAGAATCAAGAAACTGAAGTACAGGCTACAGTCACCAGGCACTATGTATTGATGTGCAAATTCCTTCCTCCCCATCTCCATCCCCATGCCTACTTGCACCCTCCTTACTTATTTAAAATAAATGTTCATGTAGTTTTGTTAGCTGTTTAGATAGTCTTTTATTTCAAGTTAGAGCACCTAGCCTTTTTGAGCTGAAGCTTACGTTAATACCTTGCTTCATAGTGGTTCTAAAAGTGACATTAAATGGTAGGCACAACCAAAAAATCACATTTAACCATAACAATCACATAGTTGCTCAGTTCAGCCAACTCAACTTCAAAGGGATTACTCACTTGCGATTTAGTTAAGAGGAAGGCATTATTACCAGTACAAGTTTGCTAGAATTCATTCTGCTTTGCAAATTCAATTAATAAGATGTAACTCATCTAAAAATGAGGAAGGGCTCTTTTTCCATTCTGAGGTCAAACAGTGAAATTATAATCAACACTTTTCCTTCCACTATGCGCAAGGAGGTTAAGATTTACATACCAGCAAACCAGCAGGGCCAGTGTTGGGAGATGTTTGATCTCAGTGAGAGTAGTAGTCATTCAGTGAAGACAAAAAAGGAGGATGCAGAGGATGGAGGTGGCAGTAGAAGAAACCCAAAGTTTTCTGTGTTATCCAACCCCTAACCAGACCACAAGAGAATCATGATCAGGGCCGCTGGAAAACCAGATTCTTTAAAATCTATAGTGTTTTGCTAATTTTCAGTTTTCTGTATATGAAGTGTATATCTACTCTGCTACAAATTATGTTGTACATATCACTAATACAGAGCTTTTTCTAAGACATTTGCTCACAGCAGCTGAAGTTCGGAGAGAAAGCAGGAGTTCTAAGAGTTCTATGTACTTTTCTTGCCAATTCAGAGCTCTTGATAGAAGCAGTCTAGAAGCAGCGTAAATATACACTTGAAAACTGAAACCAATGACAGGAAAAAGATCAAAGAAGAGAATGCGTGATAAGGAAAATGGACGAAGCAAGGAGAAACTTCACTGTGTAACTCAATATGGAACAAGAAGCCTCAGAGCAGATATTTCAACATAAATTTAGTTCACTGTTAAGGGAAAACACTATTTTCAGGAAGTATATTCTCCTTGTGCAAAAAAAAAAACCAAACAAAGAAGTGTCAAAAATATTTTCTAGTAATTTTTGTATTTCTTGGGGAACAGAAGGTTGGCATGTACATTTCACAGTACCAACCACATGCAAAACTCTCTACTTCAATCCCTACATGTATAACCTTAAAGTCTTATTATGCTTATAAAATGTGGAACATTAGAACTGAGAAAGATAGAGGTTATCTCCTCCTTTTGCAGATGTTCTGTGAAGAAAACAATCTAACTAGTTTCTTTCTTATAAAAGAATATTCAAGAACAAGCTGATTTATTTTTCCTGTTTCAGAAGATCTTCCATTAAATTATTTCTACAATTTTCCTAATGGCACTGATCATGATCACTAAGATGAATCCTGGTTATGTAGCAACTGGATACTCAAGCCTGTATCTCAGAGAGAACCATTACAGTGAAATCAGAAAGGTGGGACAGCAAACAGCTTTAAAAGTTTAGGGATATAAATAAATAAAGATATAAAGTAGTAATCAAGTCTACATACGCCTCCAGTTCTTGTTTCATCTTGGTGAATTCTTCTTTAGTCATCGATCCTTCCCCTTCTCCAAGTTTCTGCAATTTCTCCCTGGAGGCATCAAAGTCAGGCCTGGGTGGTGCCGGTGGAATCTGGAATTGAATCCAATTTTTTTTAATCTCTCATCTGCTCAATCAAACAACACCGATTCAGTACAGGAACAGTAGACTGCCTGCAGCTTTTTAACATGCAGCTGTCTCTTTCATCATTCATTACAGCATTTCTGGATAAAGTCTCTCATTCACGAGTTACATGTGCTGCATTACTATTCCAGTTTTGGTCAAGTGTCCTTAAAGATTACTAAGCTATTAACTAATAGCTTCAGTTTAATTACAACAGAAACCAAGTAATAACTAGCTTTCCCATGATGATGAATTAAAACTTGAGATCATTATTTTCTAATTAGTTTTGGTTTAGCTTATTTCATATTACACAACTGTTTGCACACCATGCATTTGTAACTCCCCAAAACTTTAAACCAAGAAAACCATTCCCTATTCTTTGCAGACTCTTTCTTGTGGCACTGCTGACATTAAAGATGCATCTGTTGAAATAACAAAGAACACAGTAAACAAGTCTTTAGGTTAATCTTACAATACAGCATATTAACATTGGAAGAGAAACCATCACAGTCAAACTAATCCTGACACTAAACAAAGCTAAATTATGCTTTACTTTTAGTTTACTGATATTGGCCCATTACATTAACAGATTACAAAAAAGAAAAATCAAGCATTTGACAATCAACTACCTGAAACTAGTTATTAACACACTGAAGGTCCAGTCACTTCAGATAGCTTTGCTGACTAAGAAAAGACTAGCTCAAGAAGGGTATGACACATCACAGATTATACTCATTATAATGTACCCACTAATGAATTTGAAATATCTGTTTACTTTCTGCATCAGCAGACACCCCCCAAACACAAAATGAATACTTAACGTTCACACTAAGATGTCAAATATTCCTATTTCCAATTAATGCGTGAACAGCAGCACCCATTCTTAATATGCAGGATCATAAGGTGACTATTTTGAGACCTCTGGCCCCTGGAGGTTTGAAATAAACTTCAAACTGTAAGTCATTGTGTATTGAGGCTCTCTGGAATTCTACATGATATTTGGATTGGTTTTTTCCCCTCCGATCTATGGCAAAATGATTCTGATCTTTATACTGAAAACTGGAAAAGTCTAATTACTTTGCCATTCCAGTTGAAACAAAGGCAACACAAAACCTCTAAGTTAAACATCACCTTGCAAAAACAATACCATCAAGTTACACAGTTCAACTATCTCCCACACTTTTAACATAGCAGCCTAAAATACACTTGGAGACAGATGAAACTATTCACTCCTTAGATGAGAAAGGGAAGAAAGTATGCAACTTTCCTCCAAGCTTGCTTCAACCACTGAATTTCTGTAATTGCATAAAATTAAGTGTTAAAGAGGTTGATCTGATTTCAGAAGGAATGAACAGCTGCTGTTTCTACTACCGCATTTAAAAGCAGTCTCAAGTACTTTTGATACAGCCCACAGAAAATGGATTATAAACCAAAAGAACACCAGTACTTACAATATAGCCAGCATAGTCCTCATTTTCAACAAAAGAATCGTGAAGCCAAATAAACTCTTCATGTTGCCGGACAACAGAAAATTCATTTTGTTTGAAATTTGGTAAGGAACTCTAGAGGGGGAAAAGGAGGTAGAATTATAAGGGGGGGAGGAAAAAACACAACAAAAAGTTCACCATATTTTTCACTACTACATGAGAAACACTTCAAAGGAACAACAGAAATGTCTCTGCAAAAATAACTGAATCATCCAAGTAAAGATTTGAGACCAAAAACAAGTTAAAAAGTTCATTCAGCAGTAATTACCCTTATCTTAATTACTGCAGTAATCAACTGGAATAGGTGGCCCAAAAAGGTTATGCAGAGACTCTGCCCTTAGAGATATGTTTAATATCTTTATTCATTTAATCTTTTTAGTATCTTTACTGATGGTCTGGATGAGGGGATCGAGTGTATCCTCGTCCGTTTGCAGATGACACCAAGCTGGGTGGAGATGTTGACCTGCTGACAGGCAGGAAGGCTCTGCAGAGCAATCTGGACCAGCTGGATCCATGGACTGGGGCCAGCTGTATGAGGTTCATCAAGGTAAAGGACTGAGTCCTGCCCTTGGGTCACAAGAGCCCCAGGCAGTGCTACAGCCTGGAAAGCTGCCTGGTGGAAAAGGACCTGGGGGTCATGGTCAACAGCTGGCTGAATATAACCCAGCAGTTTGTCCAAATGGCCAAAAAGGCAATGGCATCCTGACCTGTAGCAGAAATAGTGTGACCAGCAGGACTAGGGCAGTGATTGTCCCTCTGTACTTGGCACTGGCGAGGCCACACCTTGAGTGCTGTGTCCAGTTCTGGGCCCCTCATTACAAGACAGACACTGGAGTACTGGAGTGTGTCCAGAGAAGGGCAATCAAATGGGTGAATTGTAAGGAGCACAACTCCTGTGAAGAGCTGGGGTTGGGAAGCCTGGAGAAAAGGAGGCACAGGGGGGACCTTATCACTCTCTACAGCTACTTGAAAGGAGGTTGTAATGAGGTGGGGGTCAGTCTCTTCTCCCAGGTAGCAAGTGATGTAATTAGAGGAAATGGCCTCAACTTGCACTAGGGAAGATTTGGATTGGGTATTAGAAAAAATCTCTGCACCACAAGAGTTGTGAAGGTTTAGAATGGGCTCTCCAGGAAAGTGGTGGAGTCACCATCCCTGGAGGTATTTAAAACACATGCAGACATGGTATTTAGGGACATGGTTTAATGGTGGACTCAGCAGTTATGGATTAATGGTTCGGCTTAATGATCTTAGAGGTCTTTTCCAACCCAAATGATTCCACAATTCTGTATTCCAAACCCAAATGGACATGTCCTGAGTAATGTGCTCTGGTTCACCCTAATTTCATGGTGAGAGTGAGGGAGAAGATGGGATTAATGATCTCCAGAGATTTTATTCAGCTAATTATTCTGTCACTCTGCAATCAATAAACATTCAAATCCAAAAAAAGCGCAAAGCCATAAACAACAGTAACTAAAAGGGTTCCCTGAATGTATTGCCTTTACAAAATATGTTTTTAGAATCTTAAACCATAATAAAATCTAATCGAATAAAAACCCTATCCTGAAGAATATTCATGTATATTAAAGATTCTACCTGCAAATAGGATAATTAATAAGCATGGGAATGGCATGACAACACATCAGTACAAAAAATATGCATAACTTTCTTCTAAACAGTTTTTTAACCTGAACTCTTCAGTCATCTTTTTCTTAAGCACTGCAGTTACACTGTCTTTTAAACGTGACATAATTCTACTTTCTAATTTCCTCTGGATCGTGTTACACTTTGTTTCAATAAACAGTTTAAGCAAACTTCTTTTTGATATAATTAAGAAAGTGTTGAGTGTACAAACTCAAGCTTTTACCTTTGTATGGACAGTGAATTTCACTTTATCCCTCTCACTGAGTGCATCTGAGATATCCACTTGCAGAGCAGCATCAGTCTGGAGATCTACATTTATTGCTCTAAGCTAAACAAAGAAAAATCTATTTAGTTTAATTTAAAAGAACCAGTTAATTATATTTCCCTTATTCTTCCTTTGAGAAGAACATTGATCCTGCAATGCCAAAGACAGATTACAAAACTCCCCAACATTAAAAGATTATTTCTAGCAGAAAAAGAAATTCCAGTAGCACTCCTTATGGCACAAAGGACCATACAACTAACAATCTCCTTTACAGTAATCCTCGTTATTGCACTGTTTTTATTTCTGTATATTGTTACCTTGCTAGTGATTGAGATGGTCAGGACAAAGTACATTTACAGACAGCAGGAAGTTTTGTACGTTTTTCTCTTTGTTTTTTCTCCTCATTTTTCTCTTCATTCCCCCCACTCTCCAAATCTGACAACCTGCTATAAGTAAATGTACTTGTGGAGGGAATTATAAAGATACTAACAGTTGGAAATGTACTTTTAAGGAGAAGAGTGGTCCTATATTTCAAAGAAGCAAGAGCTGTTACAGATCTGATTCACTCACATTTTCTTACACTATTCATCTGTTTAACATTTCTCACAGTATACTGAAAAAGCTTAAAAAGAATATCCTGAACCTTATAGAGCTAAGTCTTCTTGGAGATATTTTTCTGAAAAACCCCAGAACAAAAAACCCAAACCCAAGATTACAATCTCTTGAAATGGCAAAAGTGCAAGGAATACACATATTTTTTTCTCCAAATCAAACTCTTTCTCAAAATAATTCCAAAGTCACATGGAAAAAATGAGACAACAATCAAATATAGAAAAACTGGAATATTACCTGAGCAACACAGTATTTGGCAGGAACCAGCTTCAACAGTACTTGGTTCAATGAACCTCATCTAGACCCCAGCTGGAAATTCAAGTCCCCTCACCCCCTGCACCCTCGTTGGTCTAGAAGAATTTGTCCCATGACAATTTCATCATCATGACCAACAGACATTCAGAATGTTTTTACAAGTATTAAGGCTAACTCTGAAATCTTCTCCAATCACGTTCCCAAAAAAGCATTTCAACATCATGCTCATGAGGCATACTTTTTACTGGGACACTGGGTCTTCTTTGAGGCTGCATTTTTGCTACAAACATCCCATTCTACAGTATAAAAATGTTTGGCCTTACAGAGACATAGACTTCTTCCACACAAAGCTTTTCAGGATTGCATTTTGAAGTCCATACTTAAGTACAAAAATGCTTTAAGTATCAACAACACACAGGACAAAGGTTACACGTGACCAGAAGTTGAAGGTAATGCTCTGAGGCACTGGAACAGCATAAGGAGAGAAGCATCAACTGCCACATCTTGCTTTCCATCAGTTATCTTAATCTTTATCTTAAATGGCAATGGAAAGATCCCACTCTAGTTAACCACGATGTATGGACAACTCTTGCCTATGTAGCAGCAACCAGACTAATGTATCTCAGAATTAGCATATAAAAGTAAACCAAAATCATGCAGTCTAGCATATTCTGCCAGGCTTAGCAAAATGGAACAGTTCAATAGCTATTACACAAGCAGCAATAGCTCTTCCTTACAGCAAAGTTGGAAATCATTAAAACAACCACACAGTAACCTATTCACACACGTGATTAAGGCACTGCCTTTTGTCTTGTTTTCCCAAGGTTTAGGGGGTCACTACCTCGTACAAAGGCATTACCCTCACGCCACAGTCCCCTGCAGATCACTTCTCAGAGGCAAAATCTCCCAGCTCCTACTGGGTTTACAATGTGCTTAACATCTAATTTAGGAAAGAAAAATATAATGACATACCAATGTCTCCCTTATGTCATGACACCACATTTTTTGGTGTGTAAAAGAGGTTTTTGTGGTTACATTGTCTGGGGTACTGTTTTTCTCCAGTCCCCCCAGAATACATTAACAGACAGAGTAATCTCAGCAAATAATCTGGATTATCTAAATGGTATTTTTGTAGTCTCTCACAGGTCACAAATATTTCTACCAAAATACTTTTCCACCTCCTTTTTTTTTTATAAAGTGATACTACACAAAATTCTAAGACTCAGTATAGCAGCTGACCAAGTCTGCCACTAGAGCATGTGCTGTCTCTAGTGCAGCACCCCCTGATCATATGGACTACTCACAACTTTAGATACAAAACTCTTACCTGTGTTGAGACAATTAAGAACTAAACAGGACAATTTCACTAATGGCATACAACTGTAAAGGACTATTTGTTTGATTTGTACTCAGCTGAGTTTGTAACAGTTTTTAAGAGTTCAATCGTATGTTAAATTACGCTGTGTAACTTGACTGCCAACAAGGAACGTTTTCACCTGCAATGATAATGAAGCATTTATGAAAGGTGTCAAAGACAATCAGGAACTTGAAGGACTTGAAATGTATTCATGTGACACAAGGTTCACATTGCATTACTGGAAATTGAATTCACAGACATCATCACACAAAAAACTGAAGTAAACTCTTCAAGACTACAAAAGAAAACCACCACCAATAGATGGGTTTCTAGTCACAAGGGAGAATCAGAAATGAAAAACTAAAAGAAGTTTGCTTATAGATTAAAACTGAAGTGGAAGTACCTTACAGTATGGAAAAACAGAGGTAAGATACAGTCCCTTTTCATCGCACCCTCCTCCAAGTCTAATACATACAAATTGCACAGTAACTTTATGCTTAGATACGTACTCTACATCCACGCTGAACAACTTGCAAAACAAAAACTAATTTGATTCAGCTACTTTACAGTTTCCTACGCTATGCCAAGAAAGTCCCTGTTTTATACAAAGAATCTAGAAAACACCAGAAGCCAAAACTCAGGCTAAGCAATGTTACAGTTCTAAGAGACACTACAACGCAAGGAGAGATTCAGCACCTCAACTCTTGCTTAAGGGTCAACTACACTTCAAATGATAATGGTAGGAAGCTGATAGAGGCAAGGGAAACAACCAAGGCTTACATTCCTAGGTAATGTCATCCATTAGCAGCAACTTTCCTGCTCTAAGCTCTTTCAAAAATGTTAAGAGAAAAAGGACCCTTTCTTCTTCAGCAGGTTCTTTCCGGGCAGATAAATACACAAAGCAAGGGGACAAACAATACCTTTGCTACAAAAGCTTACCGAGTGTCTTCACAGCATTAAGTTTCCAGCAGACCTGTTCTAAGGGATAGCTCATTTCCCCTGAATGAGTAGACAAGTGTTAGCCAAGTCAGCTAAAGTTTATACAGACATAAAATACACAAGATAGTACTAGCAGAGCAATATTATACCACTTTTCAAAGCACATATTGTTTACATTACAGAGAGCACAAAAATCCCAACAGGAACTGTGTTGCTCCAAATGAACTCAATAGCATCTTCCTAAGCGAAATTTAGAAAAGTAATTCCCACAAGTTCATTTCATGCAGAGCATTTACAATAAGCTCCTTCTACAGGCCACCCACTGCTACTTCCTCAAAGATGATTTTCAGAGCTCTGTTTTACAGTTCTCCAGAAAAGGCTCCATATGGTTTAACACAACTGAGAATTGCAGTTTGATGTCGCATCAGCACAAACTCCAACCCTCTTTTCATCCCATCACCCCAAGGTTAAACTTAACTCTAGCTGACAAACATGATCCTGCAGCATTAAAAGTACAGTTGTCATAGCAATATCTGAATTCTACAGAGGCAAGAGTACCGATTTTCAAAACTGAAAGCTCAATTAGTCCAACCAGAAGTTACCATCCATTCTTTGAAATAAAGGCTTGACCTAATAGTTTTTAAATTGCAAACAGAGGAAAGCAACACACCAGAAAAGAGAATCACTTTATGAAAAGATGTTTATTTTTACTACTTCTACTAAGAAAAAAATATCAAAGATCTCAAAAAATATTAAAAAAGATCAAAGCATAGCAAACCCATTCATGAACAGACTGCCATATTGCTTTTGATTAATTTCCTGTATCACAATCAAATCATGCAGATAACAACCTGTGTTTTAACCCCAGGGATTTACACAGCAGTGAAAAAACTAAACCCCCAGAGTGACTGATGATTGAAAAAAAGAAATCTAAAACAATTAAGGAAATGAGAAGGACATTGTTTTGTTTTAATTCCTCAGTGCTGGTTGAAGATGAGGGAGGGGAAAAAAAGGCTGCACTTGGCCAACTGAGATGATATAAGTTGTACAACAGTACAAACAAGACTGCTAAGAGATTTCTTAAGACTTTCAAATTACTTTGTGAACTCTGAAAACCTGTAGCCTTTAGAGGGAAAACTAATAACCAACCAAACAAGTTACACGAGATCACATCTGCATTGTTATGTTCTACCTGCACCTTCAGATAAAGACAATTTAACTGTGCACACCAAGGTCTGTTCCTAAGTACCAAAACCAACATATGTAAAATATAATTCCACAATTAACAAGCTCTTAGGTCCTTCTTCTGAAGACACTCAAAGGACAACAACAATTTCCACCTTCTTCTTTTTTATCCAGTATTCTTACTAAAGTAGCTGTATAATTAAAGGTAAAAGCTCTACAGTAGGCAGAAGTGGCTGATACAATATTAGAAGACCTTTTTTAATTTCTGGTCATAAACTGGAACATAAAATACTGAATTTCTACCACATGCATGCAATCAAAAATCATTTGGTACTTAACATTGTATTTGACACCTGAGTATGGCGTGCATGATAAAAGTTTATATCAATACTGTGTTTCTCAGATTTTTGTATTTTTTAGTAATACACTGTATGCAGTCACTTCAATAACCACAACAGCCAAGGCATCCTAAGCAGTCCTGAAGCTGCTTTCCTATCTTGCTCAGAGTCAGTCTTTTTTAGGATAGTAAGTGACCTGGGTGATAAGTCTGAATGAATTATACTATATTAGCTGATTTGTTGCTTAAGTAAGGCAGGCCAGTTAAAGAAAGATGGATGCAGCGGTCAAAAGAGAAAGGAAAGCAAGAAATAGAAGGACAGAGAGAAAGGTTTTCTCTGTAAGAAACATAACTGTGGCATCCTGTCCCAACAACAGAAGTTCTTTTCAATAAAGAGTTTATTATGGAGCATGTGCCTGCAAAGTAAATGTCCCATTGTTATCTATGGGAAGCCTCTAGGGCCTGAAGGGAGAAGAGAGGGCAGGACTGCACGCCGCGGCCCTGGCTCAGGGCTGGGGATGGAACCCGGTGCTCCCCAGGGCGAGTCAGCCTGGGCAGGACCGGCCAGGCCGGGCGTGTGCGGCGGGAGGGGCCGCACGGAGGGACATCGATCCCCAGGCACACACACAACCCCCTCCCGAGCTTCTCCAACGACAGCACGAAAGAGCTGTCCTTCCAAAACTTGTGTGACAGAACAACGAGCACCGCAAGGCTGCGCACACGCACACAGCCACCGAGTTCGGTGGGAGGCTGTGCCCGGCGCGATCCCTGCGGGCGGACAGGCGGCTCGGACCCCCGCCCAGCGTCCGCCCCCGTCCTGGCACCCACGCGGCGGCTCGGCCGGCAGCGCCGACCCTGCCCTGCCCTCCCCGCCCAGCCCCGGGCGCCGCGGCACTTACACCTCGGTCCTCCTCCGAGAGGAAATCTGGGCCGTCGTCCGAGCCTTCCTGCTTGGGGGTGAGGCAGAGGCGGTGACGCGGGCGGGGGGCGCCGAGGGGCACGGCCGGCGGCGGGGAGGGTGTGGGAAGACAAAGCGCACAGGTTAGTCACGGCCCGCACCGCCCGCCCGCCCCGGCCCGGCCCCGCAGCCGCCTGGACCCACCATCANGGAGCGGCCGCGGAGGGGAGGGCCCCGGGCACGGGGGCGGTGGGGCGGCGGAGGAGAGCGCAGCGGGACGGTCCCGGGCACGGCGGAGAGGAGCGCAGGGGGGTCAGCCCCAGGCACGGCGGGGCCGCGGAGTGGAGCGTAGTGGGCCCCGGACGCGGCGGGACCGCCTCGCTTTTCTTCTGCGCTGCCGGACCTCAGGCTGGGGCCAGCGAGCCCCGGGTGCCGAGGGTGCAGGGCGTGCGGGAGCGGCTTTGTTCCCTGGGCCGCACGGCGGACAGAGCTGCTGCTGTTGCGGGGCCTGAGCTCCCCTCGCAGCCGAGAGGCCTCCGCGCTGCCCCGCACTGCTCCCCGGCCCTCGTGTGCGAGGTGGGCTGGGCAGTGCCCACCCCTCACAGCCCACACGTTGGTACCGGCATGTATGTGTGAAACTGTGCTATGGCACGGCGCGAGAAATCAAGTGGTTTATACTCTGGGTTTGATTTATGGGCAGTTACGTGACCAAGATTGACAACTGCCTACTTCAGACTTTGGAATGGAGCGTTTAAATGTCCCTGTGTCTAACAGTGGTGGAAAAAGGTCAGCATCCACAGACTAAACCGAATGTAAGTGGAGGACACGGAGTCCATGCCTAAGACTGCATTTTTGTATGAATCGGAGCTAGAACGGCCAAGAAACCTCAGGGTGGGGCTTCACGATCAGCCTAATCCAATCACAGCACTGCCGAGCGATGCGGGCAGATGGACAGCGGTAACTCCAACGGGCTTGCAGACAAGACAATGAGAAGGGCACCGTCCACCTGCAGATTATTCCTGCAATAAATTCATGGTTTCCATCCTAGTTGGTTCCACAGCCAAACCCATAGTTAGGCACACAAGCATTAGTGGGACAGCACCACCGCTTACCACAATATAGCACCATGGATTCCGATGGAATTAAGCCAACCAGGAAACTACACTTTGAGAAATAGTGCCTATGTAGCCTCAAGATAAGTGGAGATAAAGCTTTCTGAGCACTGTACTGCTTAGAAGTGTGCTTTGGAATTCAGAAATTGTCTCTTAGAAATGATTCTTAGTATGGCTGTGGAAAGAGGTATTTGAATTTACATTTTGTAAATAATTATAAAACCTGTTCTTAAAACAATTTTCACATATGCAGTCTGTTTCTATCTCGATAATTACTGAAAGTACTTAGGTTTAGGGAGGGAAGTTGAAAAACTTCTCAAAAAAAGTGCATGAAGAATAGTTCCTCACTGTCTTAGTTTAGACGACAACTAACATACTTATATGGACTAGAGGAGGGCTTCCCCCAAAAAATCATCACAGCTTTGAAATTTAGGAGTTTTAGTCAGAAAAATGCATGTGAACGAAGGATAACAGTTCTTAACTACAAATATATAAAACCAAAACTAGGACAAAACAACTACCCTGTACCCCCAATGGAAAAAAAAAGAAAAAGAACAAATCCCTTTAAATGAAACTGAATCTTTTCTCTGTTCCCTTTTGGTGCAAATACATTTACAGACAGCAGAGGTCGCTGCCGCGCCTCGGCTGGCAGCGAAGTGACTCACAGTTAGTCTGTAAGACAAAGACAAAAGGTGGTCCNAAAAATGCATGTGAACGAAGGATAACAGTTCTTAACTACAAATATATAAAACCAAAACTAGGACAAAACAACTACCCTGTACCCCCAATGGAAAAAAAAAGAAAAAGAACAAATCCCTTTAAATGAAACTGAATCTTTTCTCTGTTCCCTTTTGGTGCAAATACATTTACAGACAGCAGAGGTCGCTGCCGCGCCTCGGCTGGCAGCGAAGTGACTCACAGTTAGTCTGTAAGACAAAGACAAAAGGTGGTCCATGAATCACTGACTTCTCTGAATGACTCACGTGGAGGGATGGAGGCCACAGAAGAGGATGGGGTGGAACCCTCTGGCAGGCAATGCAGAGTTTTCGCTTTTGTCTTCCGGTCAGGGACGAGAGACTAGGGACGGGCTGGCGGTGGTGGTGCTCACTCCTCTGCAGGCGGAAAGCTGGCTCAGGAAAAGGGAACTGTACCAGGATCCAGGACCGTGGCCACGGCTCTTCTCTCTCTCTGCCTCCAACAAGCAGCACAGACCACCAGAGCCGAGCTGGGGTCTGGGGCGGCCAAAACCAGGGCAACTCGGCTCCCTCCAAACACCTTCACGAGTCCGATGAATGGTGGGGTTTTTTTCACTCACCACAGCTGGATAAGAAGAAAGCAATGTCTCCCCCGCCCTCTCCCCTCAAGTAATCAAGACGGAATTCAAAGAAGTTGGCTACTCCTTTTTTATCTAGTGGTATTGGGGTTGAGCGTTAGCTTTAGGGGTAGGGGTAGGGTAGGGATAGAGGGGTAGGGATAGAGGGGTAGGGATAGAGGGATAGGGATAGAGGGATAGGGATAGAGGGATAGGGATAGGGATAAGGATAGGGATAGGGATAGGAAATGTCCCGAATTCTGTGGTGGCTGGGAGAGAAAATTTCTTTAACATCCAAAACTACAACACAGTTTTAAGAAAATACTTATCAGCTAATGAAATATCAGAGCTACTGCTCTTGTGTATACCAAATGCTTGCATCCATTGAATCACTCCATGATGAGTCATAAAGTACAGGTAGTACTATATGACATGATGCCATGGAATGGAAAGCCTTTGGATCACTGCAGTGTTTCTATGATAAAAGAGATTTTGGTATTAAATATTTCTTAAATTGTGTGGCCTTGTCATGCTGAAAAGGTAAAGACAAAGTGTTGAGAGATTTATTGCAGAAAAGTGGATTTATGAGCAATCTAAGCTGCTCCAGGCCTGAGAAGCCTGCTGCCCTAAGCCATGAGAAATTGCCTGCTAATTCCAGCGAGAAAGGAGGTGCAGATAGGCGAAAAAATGCAAGGCCAAACACCTGGTGTTTGCTAACGAGCCTTGGTTACTCCTTAACAGTACACCCTTAAGGGAGTGCCTCCAGGCCTAGCTTCTCCGGACACAGAACCTCAAAACATCAGGATGAGATAATGTAAACATTGAGCTTGTGAGATATGAGCTTTCATCCAATTAAAAGTCTAACGTGCTTGAGTTGTGATTCCTTTAACCAATAAGATGTGTCTGTAACCCTATATAACCTGTGTGCTGTGTGAAATAAATGTCTTCACTATCAACCTTATAGGTTTTGTGGTGAAGTCCTTGTCTCCACACTCAACTTTGTTTACATTAACAAAGTCACAGAAGAATCTGATTTCTGGGGGTTCACCTACATGCATTAGCATCCTGGTCTACCCACAATCTGGGCTCAGTATCCTACTTCCATTCCACCCAGCAAACATCTATTTTGCTGGAAAAACCTCTAAATTTGGTGACAGATTGAGTTTGCTTTTTAAATGCTTATTATTTATTGTTGATAGTTTTCAGTAGGACCAAAGAACCCAGGTCAACGCATTGAGGAAAGTCTTCACAAGGAATAAAGAGACAGTTCTTCCTTCTGTGGGAGATCATCTGACTGGTATGAATTCAGCAGGATGACCATGTCAGTTGCATCTACAAGAAAATAAAGTTATATGACTTTTCAGTGTGGCTCCGGGAACAGTCCAGTTACGTTTTGGATGGCATAAGGCTCATGGGGGACCTGATCTAGTGAAAAGTGTCCCTGCCCATGGCAAGGGGGTTTGGACTAGATGATCCTTAAGGTCCCTTCCAACCCAGGTCATTCTATAATTCTGTGATTCTATGACATTCCAGAAGGACAGCAGTACTGGAGGTCTAAATGTTGATACCCGAAGTTGATACCAGAAGTGCTAAGCAGCAATACTATCCATGATACTAATCTTTTGTCCTGCCCTAATCAGTTTATCCCAGCTTCATGCCTTACCCTTCCTTTCCTCCTCATGCTCCTCCCTGCTTGCAGAGCAATGCTTGCTGCATGCTGTTTCTGCTTCAGCAGCTGAGAGATGGATCAGATATTCCATGGGGACACCCTGGCTAGTAGGTGAGAGAAGAGCACTACCTCTTCCCAGTGCTCTTCTGTCAAGACTCAGTTTAATAAACCTGCTCTGCAGCTGCAGGATCACAGTTGGCTTTGACAGCTGAGTTCACCCCACCTAAGAAGTTTCCATCTTGGCGGGTTTCAGTTTTCACTTTCTCCTCTGTATCTACATTAGAATAATAAACCAAGTCAATGAACTAACTAGAATCCAGGAAAAATGAAATTACATGTTGTAACTGAGGCAATCTCAGTCCTCCTCTGGATTTGACGAGTGGTACCACAAGTCCCCAAACCCCAAGATTATATATGCTCAGGTTCAGGTGGGAATGCTCAGTACCTCCCCCACAGTGAAGAGTTTCACAATGCATGATTTAACTCTGTGAGTCATGGGATATTTTTGGAAACTTTGATGGTCTAAGTGCTTGCAACTACCTATTGTGCCAGTCCCTAATGGCCCATTAGCAGACATGGCCCCTCAGGCTGGGTGTCAAAGTGCTAATGCCTCCCCAGGGGCGAGTTATCACAGTTGAGTCACTGGTGTGAAGACCCAGCTTGTAGCCTGAGGTGTCAGGTGTGCCCTGGGCAACTGCTGCAAATGGTCCATTATTAACACTTCATCAGAAATTATACAGAAGGTGTAGAACACATAGTTTTGGTTATAAAAATATATGGTTATATATTTGGTTATGTATGATGATAAACTGGTCCCATCTGCTGTAATTAGGGCACTGTTAAACTGGATGAATGGCCCAAAGGTGGATGCAGGGCCTTGAGGCCAAAAGAAAGGCAAATCTTGGTGCTTTCAAATAATATATCTAGAAATTTTTTCATTTACTGACAGCATCTAACTTTTGCTCCAGGACACACTTTGACTCATTTAGCTACCCATTTTAGGTCTTGTTTTTCCTCCCTTTCCCCCTCATTCTTTCTATTCAGATACAATGTTTTCTTTAGTCTCATTTTCAGCTGCTAAACTCTTGAAGAAAGGATCAGCGTTATCCTGAGTTTACAGAGCAATAAGTAGAAAGAGGAACTGAACCTGTGCCAGTTAGGGGAACGCTGCTGCACTATTGCAATCCATCGGTCTTCTGCTTTTCTAAAAACATCCACCTGCAAAGACCCATAATGTCAGTAGATGGCGATATGTGCGTATTTTTGGAATTCATTTAGGCCAAGAATTACACAACCAAGAACATTTCCTTTGTGTTTGACTTGATATCCCTGAAAAACTAGAAGCCAAGTAATTTAAGAAATATTTGGCTTTTATCAGAGAATCACTGCAGCGATCTAAAAGCTTTCCACTCCATGGCATCATGTCATATAGTACTACCTGTAATTTATGATTCATCGTGGAGTGATTCAATAGATGCAAGCATTTAATATGTACCAGAGCAGTAGCTCTGATATTTCATTAGCTGATATGTATTTTCTTAAAAGTGTGAGGAACTATTCTTCATGCACTTTTTTCTTTTTGAGAAGTTTTTCAGCTTCCCCCTCTAAACCTAATTACTTTCAGTTTCCTTCAAACAACCTCGTGTATTGTTCATGTGAAGCTCAAATACAGTGTCTTGCAGACAAACTGTGGTCATCAGGACCAGCTTTCCTGTATCTCAGTGACAGACTGATTCTTCCTTTTTTGTGTGTCTTTTAGATGAAAACACTTTATTTCCTTACATACTTAATTTAAACATTTTCTACTGCTGCTAATGGAAACTATATTAAGGATCATTACATTTACCATGTATTGCTCTGTAAATCTAGAGCCTTTAAGTGTAATGTTTTCAGAAGAATGAATGAGAAAAAAGCTTCAAAACGTTTTTATAAAACCTGTCTAAAAAGCTGTTAGCAATACAGCCTTTTTACCTGTTATGGAGATAGATCACTGTACAGCAAATGATTACTATCAAACTGATCATATTTGTTTAGAAACACAAAGAGGATGTGAGTTGTATGCTTAAAAGAACAGAGAGGGGGAAATGTATATTATTATAGAAAAGAGAGAGAAACGTAACTTAGTTCAATATGCGCCTAGTAACTTCTAGATACTCTGAAGAACAGTAATTTCCATTAGAAAAGAAAAAAAAAATCTGTTTCTCAGTGCAGAATAGACTTCTGTGAATTCCAAAGCGTAATGGGGCCATATGCAAATAATAAGGATGTGTGGATTTCTATTCAGACTGCAGGGACTCTGAAAGGGGTCACTCTGAAGTTTCAAAAATCCCGGCCTCCTTGTGCCAGATGCTGACTATATGTATGCACATATATTGTAATGTAGTTCATCACACTTCTTCCCTAGGAAAGAATCAGATTTGTTCTTTTTAAAATGCATTTACATGGCATTATAGACACTGTCTTTGTTTACCATGAATGATTTAATGTCCATATACAGCCAGACTGATGCAGAAAGTAGAACTGTCTAAAGCCTCGTTTTTCAGCAATGCCATGAACTACTGCCAAGAAGCTGTAAGGGAAAGAATATATTATGCAGGGCACACGTGTAAAATTCACTTATTCTGAGCTCTGAAGCTTTTGAAAGTTTTTTTCTTCTTTGGATTGCATACAGTTATGAATCTAATCATCATATTTCTATGACAGATTTTAGGCATCACTGTTCTCCACAAATTCTTTACAAAAGGATGCAAAAGGAAATGCATCTCCTATAGTTCCTATAGGATTGTCGAGGAAAGAGTCTATGAAGAAGTTGTCTCCTTCCCTGGTTCACAGGGATGCACAGAAATGTTTATAAATAAGTGACCTAGTTACAGCAGCTGGGACCAGCTTATCATTGTGTGGGTGTAACCAAAACTGTGTATTCTAGACCCTCTATATCATTTCTGTTGAAGTGTTAATAATGGACCGTTTGCAGCAGCTGCCCAGGGCACACCTACATGCTACAAGCTGGGTGTTAAAGAACCCTGTGAGAGAGGAGGGTGTTCCTGTCTTCACACCCGTGACTCAGCTGTGATAACTCGCCCTGGGGACGCAGTAGCACTTTCACACCCAGCCTGAGGGCTCATGCCTGCTAGTGGGCCATCAAAGTTTCCAAAAATATCCCATGACTCACAGAGTTAAAGCACTCATTGTGAAACTCTTCATCGTGGGGGAGGTACTGAGCATTCCCACCTGAACCTGAGCATATGTAATCTTGGGGTTTGGGGACTTGTGGTACCACTTGTCAGATCCAGAGGAGGACCAGAACCTCAACAGGACTGCAACTGCCGCTCTCAACCAGACTGCAACCATCATCCTCACCAACAGGTTTTCCTTTCCTTTTACTTTACACTCAGGGGGACCACGTGGAGCTCAGCACAGTGCCAGGTTATACATCTGTTCTTTTGTGGGTTCAAACTCATTTTTCTTTGTATCATTTTATTTATTGCAATCTTTTTACTAAATTGTAACTCTGACTTTTAATCTCTTTTGAGTTGATTTAATTTCTCCTGCCAATTTACCTTTAAACCAGCACAGTAAGTCACAGACTGATCAGCACTTCTGCTGCCTACCCTGGATTTAAATCAATTGAACTCATCTCTTTTCCTAAACTCCAGTCCCATCTTCTTCATAAACTATCTGAAACATGGAATGCTTCAGAGAATATTCTGAGAGAGTCCTTTTTTATAATGCTTTCCAATTCTTAATATGTCTTTTTTTAAGAGAAAGATAGAATTTCCTGCTTCACATTTGCTCCAAACTAAGGATTTTACTTGCACCAAATACTGCTGTGAAGTTCTCTATTATAACATAATTCACTATTATAACAGAAAAATATGCATATTATATGTATAATATGTATCATTTTTATAATTTTTTTATTTTTGCTATAAAATATATATATTATAACAGAAAAACAAAAACCTTTTTGGTGACATCGTAGTTGAAACCAGAGAGATTCTTTTCCCATGTTGCTTCTCAGGTTTTTAATTTTAATGCTGCCTGGTTTAATCTGTGGTTGTGGAGGGCAATAGGAATGCTTTGGGATATCAGCCTCACAGTAGTCTTAATTCCATCAATCACTAACTCTATTGGTAATAGCATTATAAGAGACTTCTCCAAAACAATTTTATTACACTTTTCACATCAGATATTGATGAGTCTGAGGTAAAAACACCAGAAGACCATTGACAGTAGTGCTTTCATCACTGATGATTCTTGTCAGGGCTAGGGAGTAGTAAAATAGAAAAAATTTTCAGTATAAATAAGGCCTTGTTGATGAAAGTGTGACCAAGGATAAAATGCAGATTTGCTAACACTGACCTCATACACATCATTCCTCAAAGGCCAGCTCTGCCCCAGCAGGGCAGCACCAGGCAGGGAACACAAAGCAGCTCTTGTCATGTCTTGTCACTGGTAAAATAATGGGTATCAGGAAGGACTGCACAGTGCTGCTTATTTTGTCAGAACAGACTGAATGACACTTTCTGCCTAATTCAGTAGATACCTATTGTTGGGGACTATTAGTCATTATTCTTTGTCTTTTGTTCCCTGCTATCTTATTTCTTTTTTTCCTAGTACCTTTTTTCTTTTCAATTATTTTCCCTTCTTTTTAATAGTTAACATTTTTCCTTCTCAGTATCACATTTTCCTTCCAATTTGTCTCTTCCTTTTTTTTGTTGGACCTCCCATTCCATGCCGCAGTTTCTTTTGGTCTTGACTGAGGGCAACTGTCTGTTCTTTGCAGCTCACTGCAAAATGACTACTCTACCCTCACTCCCAGACCTTTAGGTCCTCTCGGTACTGTAATCAGTCCCATCTCATTCCATTTTTGTGTCTTCTTACTCTCAGTCTACGATTCAGTCTTCTGTCCTCCCATTCTGCTCCTCACTGCCTCCTTGGTTCCTTGAATTTCACTGTTGCCCTCTTTCATGACTGGTATGCAACCACAACCTTCTGAGTTCTCCTCTGAAAACCTCCTAGCACATCCTAAGACTGCCAATAATAGTAGAGCCTCACTTGCAGCTTGAGAGAAGGTGATGACCACTAACATGCTCTGCTGGAGGCAACATTCAACAGCATTGTCTTCTTAACCATATCAGCCAAACCATACCAACCAGCATCCTAAAGACTTTCTGACAAAAGTGGTTTTATTCAAAATAATCAAAGATAAGTCAAGAAAAAACCCCAAACACTTTATTTCTGACATTTGTTTACTGGAGAAAAAGGTGAGTTTGATGGATGCCAGCAATCAGCTGAGGTATTTCTTAATGGCCAGGAGCAGCTCTTCAAACATGATGGCTGACTCAAAACCAAAGTACCTTCTATCTCCAGGTAAATCTGTTGTGACATTTATATTACAGCACAGCTACATGGGAGCAGCCTAAGACACATCCTATGTTTCATTTACAATCTCAAATGCCTGCTTGCTCAGAGGTCCAGCCAAAAAAAAAATTCCATGCTGCATCTAGATGTATTCCTTTCTATGTAGTATCTTCAGAGGCAGAGGTGTTAGGACTGGCTTTATAGATAGTCAGAAATAAAAGAATCAGGCCAAGCATATCACCTCCTCGGTTCTGTTTTCCTGGCTTTACACCTATAGAGATGCAGGTGTTTGTTAATTTTAAGTTTTGTTAGACAGCCTGTTGCAATAAGAGGCATGGGTTAAAATGGAGCCTCAGAAAGCCCTCACTGTTAGGCTTCACTGCAGTTTTACATCCAGCTGTTTGCTTTTGAGTTACCATCTCCTGAGGCAGCTTGACTTGACTGATGGTGCTCACTGCAAAGAGCCAAGATGTGCAGATTGGTCATAACAGCTGTACTGAATAACTGAGTTCCACAGTGGAACTGCCAGCACTTGAGCTGCAGCCCATGCTTGCAGACAGACCAGTTCTGCCTGGTTCACCACACCATCTCTCTGGATCTGGAGATGCTGAATGTGAAACGACCTCAGAGTGCAGTTTGGATTAAAGCTCATTGTCATCACTGAACTCCAGCTGACAACTAAGTACCACACAGCTACCACTCACTACCCACTCCCCACCCCAGTGGGATCGGGAGGAAAACAGGAAAAAGGTAAAACCACTGGGTTGAGATAAGAGCTGTTTAATAATAGAAATAAAGTAAAATATTATAATAATTGTAATAAAAATAATATAATAAAAAGAGAGAAATAGAACTCAAAGGAAAAAAAAACAGTGATGAACAACATAATTGCTCACCACCCACTGACTGATGTTCACCCTGTCCCTGAACAGCACTTGGTGCCCTTCCAGGTAACTCACCCCGTTTATATACTGGGCACAACATTCTATGGTATGGAACATTTGGCCATTTCAGTCAGTTGCCCTGGCCATGCTCCCTCCCAGCTTTTTGTGCAGCTCCTCACTGACAGAGCATGAAACACTGAAAAGTCCTTGACTTAGGGTAAGCATCACTTAGCAACTTCTAAAACATCAGCATGTCATCAATATTATTCTCATACTGAATCCAAAACACAGCACTGCACAAGCTACTAGGAAGATTAACTCTATCCCAGCTGAAACCAGGACACCCATGAAAGGTTATGGCACTGCTGAAGGGGAAGTCATGTCTCTCCCTGACATGTCCCTACCCTCTCTGCTGTCCCAGTGATCCCTTGGTGCAGCCCCAGGAGCAGAGAGATGAGGGAGCTGACACAATTTACCTGCTTTTCCTGTAGGATCAGTTTCCAGGAAGCTCATTTGAGCCAGCACGATGGGAACACAGGGAAAGTATTAACAGTAGCACACTGCTTTTCAGCAGCAGTGCAGTTTTAGACTGGCTCGGACCAATAAGGAAATCTTTTGCAACATTACTAATGGATTATTTCAACCTGCACTTCAGGTACATTACAATAAAGCACCCTGCTGTGAAAATCCAGTGGGCACACCAGGAAAAATTCACATGACTCCTGCTGTGATGTTTTAGAGTAGGGCAGCGGTTTTCACCGATGGACAAGAATGTGCCATCAGGCAAACACACTGTGCCCACCTCAGCACAAATTCAGCTGGGATAGCTTGCATGACAAGGGAGGTCTGCACAAAGCATGCAGGGCTTTATGCACTTGCCCATCAGCCTCTAGCCAGCACAACTTTATTGTCCAGGCCAGGCTATAATCTAAAATGAAAGTTAATAAAATAACATTTGGGTCTCCATTAGCACTTTATTGAGCTGCAATAGTCCCGCAGTCAAGGCAAAGATAATATGATACTATGAGATATTCTATATTTGTAGGCAGAAATCAGAACTGTAATTCTGTATTTGAACACAAACAAGCTTATGTTGCTATGTGGGGAACTGAAGTGTTTAGTATTTGAGATACTGAACTGTATTGCATGTGGTCAGAAAGAGAGATACTTGTAATGTTCCTGAACAGGTCCAGGATCAGCTCTTCAGAGAAGACCTGAGCACCTGGGACAGGATCAGGTCTTCAGAGAAAAACTCAGCAGCGTTACAGGTGCTTTTTGTCTCAGCTGGTCAACGTGTGATGGAGGGAAAGAAGGAAAGCACTGATGGCTTTGACTTTCTTTTGTTCTTTTTCCACATTCATGCCATTTGAATTACAGATTTTTGCATCTGAGTGGGTGGATCTGAGGGTGAGCAGGTGAGCCAGCCTCAACTGAGAATTTCACACATGGCCAAAGGCAATGCTTGGCCACATGGGTGGCTCTGCAAACAGAAGCTGAACCAGCCTAGGAAATGCTTCCAGTCCATCCACTGGGATGAAGGTCTGTCTTTCCCGAGGTACAAAAACAAACCCAGAACAGTTTGGGTTTGGGAAGTTCAGCTGCATTAGCCTAACTACTATGTTCAGATCTGTCCACAATTATTACAGCAACTTGTAGGGCCAAATCTTGCTGCTGTATCAGCAAGACACCAAAAATTCTTCTATCAGGGCAATGCTGAACTCCATGCAAAAAGCAGGGAGTTCAGTATCCTGTTCACTGCTGCTGAGTTCTCAGGCCCCCATGTTACTCTTCTGTCTAGTGGTAGATGCTGTCCAAGTGCACAAAGCAATACATACCGGGAAGCTCTGCCTTAAGACTGGTGAGGCATCCTCATCCATGCCAGGAAAAAAAAAGGGAATAAATTCAGACTCTCCTCTGGAATATGTTCCTTGCACTTTTTGTACTAGGACTGTTAAAGACAGCTTTGGCACTGGAAGGGTAAGGACCTGCAGAATGGAGCTACGAAAGAAACATAGACCCTTAATCTCTCTTCTATAATTATTTCAGGAATATTACCCACATGTACAAGACAGTCAGTAATGCCCCTCCTTCCACTCAACTCTTCTGCTAGTGCAAATCAATGTTTTTCCATTAAAGTCAATGGAGCTTTGCTGATTACATGAAGTAAAAATCATTATGTACAATTTATTTGCTCTAGTCATTTGATGATACTCTGCAATGGGAAATCTTTTACCTCTACTTCTATTATAAAGCACAAAGGACCCATACACTCTGAGGTCATTATATTTTGTTCTAGTCCCACCTTCTCAAAAAAATATCCTTTTGTTATCTCTCACTTGAGGGGGCAGCTATGACTAAGCGGCTGAACAAAACTTTGATTTACCAAACCTGCAATGCAGCTTCTTTCCCAGCATTTAAGGCAATGCTATTCTTGGAATTCGCACTTTGAAATCGCCACACGGAGAGAATCGGTGCTTAGGAGAAAGGTCAACGCCAGTGTACACCCCAATTGCAAATGCACCAAATAACAGTTTTAGGTTAAATTTTGCCTTTCACTACTCATAGAAAAAGAGTTTCTTTGCTGTATTTCTTATTTTACATCTCTATATAATCACCCAACTATAGCGCTGAAGACTGAGGAGTTCCAGTCATATGTCTTGGCTGTGAATCCTCCCTCCTCTCTGGGCTGATCTTTCTGAACTCTGGACTTCATGTAATCCTGTGTCCCAGACATACAGTCACAAAGTCAGCTCTGAGCCACCAAAAGCTTAATCATAACTACTGTCTTAGTTTGAGGGAAACCAAAATGTTTACCAAAACCATAGGAGAGGATTCCTCCTCAATAACCACATCGCCCCTTATTAAATTTTAAAGAAAAAACCCCTTTAATTAGAAAGTGGATATAAGAAGGATAACTGTTCTTAACTAATATATATATATATATATATATGTAGATATAGATACAACTATAAACAGACCAGAGCAAACTGCTCCCCCAGAGCAAACTACTCCTCCAACACCAAAAAGAACAACCCCTAAAAACTGTAGGTTCCTCCTGGTGCAGTTATATTTATGGACAGTGTCAGTGTCACACCTTGGCTGGCTGTGAGGTGAATTCTCAGTCTTTCCCAGCGAGGCAGAGACAAGGGGGTGTACGACTCTCGTGGTGCAGTATGGAGCCTTTTTCGTGGGGAAAGAGCAGACTCTCTCTCTCTCCTTGTCCTTTGTTCAAAAAGAAGGAAAAGCTGGGAGTTGAGGAGTGGTGGTAATTCCCAGAAATCTCCTTGCAGTCAAAGTAGGTCCCTGGGAAGAAAAGGTTTGCGGTGTGTCCTGAAGCAGCTGTGACTCTCTTCTCTCTCTCTGAAGCTCAGGGTGCCCAGGCATGGAAGGGGGAAAGCCAGGAGCAGAGCCAGCAGGAGCTCTCACCAGCTTAGCAAAGCAGTGGCTCTCTCCCAGCAGCTGCCCAAAACGAAGTGAAGCCAGCACACAGGAAAAGCCTCTCCCCCTCCCAGGTGCATTGAGTCTGTTTTCCCACCTCCGCCCCAGCACTTCAACTCTCAAAACCTTTGTGTTGGTAGGGTGAGAAAAATTCTCTGAAGGACTCCTCCCAAAACCACCTTCCTTGGTTTGAACCTTTAACAACTACTTTATCTTAGCATGTACATTAATTTCTGCTCCATAAAACACCCCAGTGTCCTGCAGTGGTACAATACTGAATCAAATCTGCAAACACGACAGAACTGAGTTACACCAAATTGGTATGTGTTTGTCAAGTTTATGGGAAAGGACAGCAAAGACTGTCATACTGGTGATTCATTGGGTGACACTCTTCCCTCTCCAATGACTGAACCAATGCCCTAAGGTACATGGGTTTCTAATTTCCACATGAATCATAAAAAGTTTTGGGCTGCTTTTGAGGTGTGATTGTGTGGGATGTGTAATCTTTGTGATGTGCTAAATCAAGAAACAAGAGCAAGTAAGGTTCGATCAGTTTCAGTGAGGCTTTTTGTTAAATCTAACCTCTTTAGGTCAGCGACAGTCCACATCTGGTTCTGAATCTAAACCACATCAATGCTGAAATTTTTATTTTAAGGAAGTGCAACATCACACCTGAGTCCGACTGATTCATATTGGGCAACAAGACTATCATGTAGGGTCTGCAGTGAGAGAACAGCTCCATAACTGGAAATTGGCTAAATGACATTTATAGAATTTGTGAATGCCACCCACAATAACATTTATAGCTGTTTCTCTGTTTTCCTATTTCCACTTTTTGTACATTTCTGAGACTTTCAATAATTATTATAGTATTTGAAAATCATTTGTTTTAATTTTTAGCACTATAATTTTGAATGAAGTACCAAATATTTGAGGCTTAATTTATTAACAGTAAAAGTGAGATACCAGTCGCTTAATAATAATTTTTGGATATAATCAAGAAAGGGAATAAATGAACAAGGCAGCTGCCAAAGCATAGATCTCTGAGCAGAATAATGATCAGGATTTTATGACACATTTGGAAGGGAAACATAATAAAAGGTAAAGAGGGATTGGAAGTGGGATAAAAGAACCCACTTATCATGGATAAGTTATTTTAGACTTGTTTGATACGTTTATTTGACAAAGTTACTCCAGGATCTTTACAGAGGGAGACACTAGACCTAATCTTGCTGTACTCCAGAATGTATTTTGTATAACACTAATTAAGATGAAAATCAAGACTAACATATGAACTGTAAAGCATATAAGAAACTGACTAAAGAGGAGTCTTCTATCAGGAAAAAGGGAAATTATTAATGGAGTTTCCTAGATTCACTCTGGGAACAATCTTATTTAATTTTCTCATTAATGACCTTGGCACAAAAAATAAGAAGTAAATGAGCGAGTGAAATCTGCAGAGAACACAAAACTGGAAGGTACTACTGATGCAGAAGAGGACTGGAGTATCACATAGGAAGACATTCATGACCTTGAGGACTGCAGCAACAGAAATAGGATGGAATTTTTTAGTGAATAATCCAAATTGATGATATTAGGGGCCAAAAGAAATTTCTGTAAGAGCAGAGGAGAAGAAAGAATCAGATGTATCAGTCACATGATATAATCAGACTTCTGCAGAAAAAGACATAGGATCCAGCAATTCTGAGAAAGCAATGCATTAGTATCTTCATAACCTGTAATGATAAGGCCTGGTCAAATGTGTGCAGAAAAGACAGATTCAAACCAGACCAGGTACCCAGAAGTGCTGCTGGGACAGTGAAGGGAATGAAGAAGGCTCTCTTACTGGAAACATCTTGGTGTGAACATATAAAAGAAGAGAGTGTAAAATCAGGGGATAAAACAAAGGGAAAGGGAAGGCTATTTAAAGTTAAGAACAATACAGGTACAAAATAAAATGCCCAAGAATAGATTTAGCCTGGCATTAAAAGAAGACTTCAAAACATCAACGCAAGATTCTGGAACATCCTCTCCATCATAGCAGTAGAAAAAACCCACCTAATTTTAAGTTGCACTTGTTAAATTTGGGGACAAAAAGAGGGGCGAGGCCATATGGCTTGATAACAGACAATAGCCAGTGGTTGGAATGGAAGTCCCATTGGGTGGCATCATTCCCTGTCAGCCAGATTAGCAGAGAAAAATTTTATGCAAACTTTCACATGCAGAGCATGGAGTCCTGACCTGTACCACACCTGCTTACTGCAGGGTTGGAGCTCTGTAATCAGACTTGCAGTCATTTTGGGTGCTGTGGAACATCATACATATATCTGAAATATGCATATCACTGGTAAAATATTTAGTTTTATCTACTAAATAAATTTCCCTGCTGCCATTAACATCACACCATATTGTTCTAATAATTTCAGATACTAAAGAACTTATAATAAGCATTTCTAACCTCTGCTGATTTTAATGGAGCTACCCTTAGTTATGCCTGGATTACATCAATCCTGACAAAAAACCCCAAACCAGCTTCATATATACTTAGCACATACACACAGCGATTGAATTCCAAACACACATCAGGTAAGCTATTTTGTTTATTATTTTTGTTTCCTATCAAGTCTATAGTAAACTCATAAATTATTTTTGCTCTTAAAACACCACTAGATACAATTCACCTGGAATGCTAACAGAAAGCTGAAGCTGAGCAAACAAAGTTTTTCTCACTAATTAAATGAAAAAGCAAAATTCAAACTCTCAGGAAGTGCTGGCCCTTAGATATTCAAAGTTCAGTGACTGTGCTGTACATGAAGCATGTTTGCCTACACCCTTCGGAATACTACAGCATGGCAGGATTCCCAGCCTCTGAAAGCTTGTAGTCAGGACTTCAGACTCTGAGGAATTCAATTAATTCATATCACAGATCTTCATGGGGGAAGGGTGGTCTGAACACTGTTAAAAGGAGTGAAGGGAAGAGGCAAGAGCTGGAGTCAGGCATGCACGTCTGATGTAGTGTAACTCCAGATTTCACATAAGTTAAACACTAAAATCCTTGACAAGTGGTGGGGCATGGTCAGCAACTGAGATTTGAGGGACCAAATTTCACCACTGCTGTACAGCAGTCAGAGTACTGAAGAATACACAGTTTAAAGTATGTGCACTAACAAGAAGCTGAGATGCAAGTGATCATTGGCCTTTCCAGATTTTTGCCTGAGGTTTGCCAGCAAAGTCACATATGACTCAGAATAGTCTGTGATTCTGTGATTCTGTGACTATGTCAGAATCAATCACGACCTACCAGAGACCCAAACATTTCCTGCTTCTGATCTTTGTTAAATACACTGTGAGTGTACACATCCGCTGCATAATATATGGACAGAGAATGTCTAATTCTTCCTGGAAGAGCTGAACTTACCCTACCAGATGCATGTAATACAATAGCCCAGCGTCACCTGGAAATGCAGTGAGCAACATGCAGGGGCATGTTGGGTGTCATGAATCATAAAATTGTTTAGGTTGGAAAAGACCTTTAGAATCATTGAGTCCAGCCACCCACCCTTTTCTGCCAAGTCCACCAATAAACCATATCCCCAAGTGCCACATCTACACGTCTTTCAAATACCTCCAGGGATGGTGACTGCACCCCTTCCCTGGGCAGCCCATTCCAAAGCTTGACAACTTTCTTGGTGAAGAAATTTTTCATAATATCCAATCTAAACGTCCCCTCATCGAATCTGAGGCCATTTCCTCTCATTCTCTCACTTGTTACCTGGGAGAAGAAAGCAACCCCCACCTCATTACAACTTCCTTTCAGGGAGTTGTAGAGAGTGATGAGGTCCCCGCTGTGCCTCCTCTTCTCCAGGGTAAACAACTGCAGCTCCCTCAGCTGCTCCTCATAAGACTTGTGCTCCTGACCCTTCACCAGCTTCATTGCCTTTCTCTGGACATGCTCCAACACCTTAATGAACATGAAGTGTAGCTTTTCCACAGACATCCTGCATACCAGATGCTGATCAAGGCAATTTTCAGAAATATCTGAAATATTTCAAGCATTGTGCCTCCCTAAACAAGCAAAAAAACCAATTCCAACATGAGTGAGAAGTGTAGATGCCTAAACTCACTGCCTGGTCAGGCAGGTATAAGCATCAGTAGCGAAGGGGGGGAGCATTCAGCCCAGCTTCTGCAGGAATCCCCCTCTCATCCCACATGTGCTGTTAGATTGCCTTCACTATGTTGTCGAACAGCACCCTCAGATGGCCCTGTTTCATATATCTCCTCATCAGACATTGGGGGTTTTTATTATTAAGATCAGGAAAAAGAAATTAATCCTCACTGCAATGCTGTCAGTTTCTAGGGCTTCTGACTGCAGGGAAAAGCCCAAGGAGATGAATAAGCATAATGCAAGGTTTCAGAAAAGGAAGAAAATGAAAACTCTTAAAAGATGCTATATTAATATAACCTCTGATTATAGAAAAGATTACTTCAAAATTTATTGAACCTTTTCTTCTTTTTTAAATATGTAAGGTTGTGATATGGCTTTAATCCTTGTAGCAGTTTTCTATACATTTGATAATACTGAGATTTTCTTGATTTTGCTATGAAGCACTGCGTTTGACAATGAACCCATGAGCTGTGCAACTTTCAAGTTTCTATACAGAGTTTATTTCACACCATTTCTACAGCTTCAGTTTTCCATATACCAAAAGTTCATGCATCCATAGCATCTCCCCATGCTATAAGTGCTTAACCACTTCTGTGGAAGTTAACAGCTGAAATCAGATGCTTTAGTGATTGCAAAAAAGGACAGTTCAGGCTTCTGGCACTGAGGAGGGCAGAAAATAACCCAAATATGGCGATTTTGCATCTAAATTGTGGAGTCTGTATTTCTGAGTTAAATCCTGCAGACAGAATGGAACTCTTCAAACATCTTGAGAGATTATCTCAAACTGTTTGCCACTTCAGTAAACTGTAGCCAAGTTTACTCCTTGGATAATTTCTTCATAAGTTTCATATTTTGAACAAGAGAAACCAGTAAATGGACCAAAAGTGGGGGTTGTTCTTTTTTCTTGTTTGCTCTATGTTTATGACAAAGACTAAAGTTAAAGGCAGGTGAAAGGCTTGGGTTTGTCATTTACCTCCTTAAGGAAACAAAGACACAGCAGTACACTTATACCTGTTCAAAGGTAACTAAATGTCACTGTCTATGAAAATGACAAATTCTGATCTGAGAATATTTTTTATTCCATTTGCATACAGCATGACTTGTAACTTCACTACCATTAAATGCATTTTATGTCAGTGATGACAGATACTATGGCACCACAACACCCTTTCTGTTCACTCTTTCGCACGGTGCCCAACAGATGGAAAAGCAAGCCATGTAACATTACAGGAATTCTCTGAAAAAGGTTAAGTGAAATGGTTGCTTCCATAACCTTTACTTTAATTTTCGGCTTCATAAAAGATGTATTTCTTCAGACATACATTTACACTAATTGGGAATCATCTTTTAAAAGACACAACACATGTGAAAACATTGAAACAGTGATCACATGTAGAAATATTCTATATTTATCTGGAGAGCTCCAAATTTATAACAATAGAAAATGATCTCAGACTAATATCACAAAGTAGCTAGAATATTTAACTCTCTCAAATGCTGGTGTGAGGTTGATGAGATGGTCTATGATTATTTCAGGATTCAGCACTACAATAATAAACTCATTCCCATTGAGTGCTCCTAAATACTCTCAGCAAACCCGTTCGTCCCTTTTCCTTAACAGTGATCCCATCTCTGTAGAAAGAAATAGCTCCATAAAACTGGGTCAAGCAAACAGTTTCCTCTTTCCTACAGAAATTGTATATGTTACATACATATTACCTCCTTCCTTTGATAACCATTTCATCCAGTTCACATTAGATTGAAACACAATGCAGGGTGGGGAAAGTGAGAACACCAAAACCGAGTCACTAACAAAAAAAGAAAAAGCATCTTAATGGGCAATTTAAGGAATAAAAAATAAAGTGTTAGCAGAGAAAAATATAAGCTTTGAAAAGTTACCATTTTCCCCCCAAAATATGCCCTTTGGCAATTAGAAGTTTTTATCTCAGAGCTCAAAAATATGTGCGCGTTCATATTAATACTGTAAAATGTGACTTACAAAAATCCTATGTTCTTGTCTGTTAACCACTGAATGTGATTCAAACACTATTTTAAGAAGAAACTGAGAGGATTTGTATTTGCACAAAATGTAAGATGCTGATGCAAAGAGAAAACTCTTCTCATCTTCCCACAGTTTGCTGTTACAGCAGAAAGGCTGGTTATTAACACCATTGTTGAAAAAAAAAAAGGAGGTAAAATCTTACCCTCACTATTTTCCATAGAAAACAGCTGTTAAATTAATGTAAGATTCTGAATTATTAACAGTGTGAAATATATTTTTATGCATCGTTATTACTTTTTGCACAGGATAACTGCAGATAAATGCAGAGCCATGTGCTTCTTGAAACTGATGTGCACAAATCTATTACTGGAAGTAGCTCAACTTTATAATTCAGTATTAGAGCAACCACAGTCCTAGTATTTCCAAAGGTGTCTTCAGCTGTCAGACATTCTGACTTCTGAAGCAGGGTAGGGCATGAAAGAAAGAAAAATTCTAGCGTAGACATGCCCTCTTGATGTTATGGAGGTGTTGCAGGGACACAGCTGGAGTGCCAGGTACTCAGACTTCTTTTACCACAGCCCTTTTCGGGAGTTTTCCAAGACATGCACAACTCGTTTGACAAGATCATGTTTTGTAGCTGCTAATACAGGTACAATAACTGAAAACAGTCATGATACCTGCCTGAAATTGCAGTGTTGTATTTTGGCCTTATGCAGCACAGGGAGATGAGGAGCATTCTTTTCTCCCTTCTGGTAATCAGAAAAAAGTAAAATTCATAGCTGAGATGCTTGACTGTATTACCCTAAGAAAAAGCTGTAATTTCAATCTGTCCAGTCTATTCAGAATGAAATAGAAAGTGAAATACTTTAAACATTGATATCACAGTGACCTCAGCATCTTCCAGGAGAGGAAATTTATCCAGCTATGCAAGAAAGCAAAACAAACTCCTTTGATGTGAATGCTGCAACATTTCTTCAACCCCATCACAAAGATGTTGAGTCAGATGTTGAGTCAGGGGTTCCATGGAAGATCACTTACTTTTAACAGTTGTCATCCTCCTTGCAAAACTGAGACCAGGCTATAGAAATAAAATTGATTTATATTATTAATAATTTTGATGATGACTACTTTGAAATGTTGTTCATGCTGTGTTGCGAGAATTACATTGACCATGCTAAACTCCAGGCAGTTACAATTGTAATGGAGTTGAAGTGATAAATTAAAATAATAATGAGATCAAATCAACTGCCAGATTAATCAAAAGGTTATATACCTAACTATAGCTTGTCCTGAAGATACTTTCAGCCATTGCACCCGTTGAACTAAATCGATAAGACTGGCTAGAATCAAAGCCAGGTGTTTTTGTCAGAATAGGTAAAAAAAACCAACAACAAAATGCAACAAAAAAAACCCACCAAAAGTAGTTATCACAGCCAGCTTGTAAAGTGTTTATCTGAGCAAAATTGAGGCTTTTTTCTGTTTCCACAGATTTTCTGTGTTGGGCTGTTGCACACAAACCTGAATGAGCTGACCTTGTCATCAGAATAACCCAACAGTCAGAGATGGCACGCAGGGCCAAACGTGTTCCGTGGCCATGCAGACTAATGCCATGCATTTGTTTCCTATGGGTGTTCTACAAGATGCCTTTCTACTTTAGTCACACAGAATAAATATTGTTTAGGAATTCTGGTTACTTGGAAGGAGAGTTCTGGGAACTGATTTTGAAGGCATGGATGCAGAGAAATAATGCAGCACTACAAAAGGAATTCATCAAAGCAGACGAAAAAAAGCCCTCAGGTGACAGACTCTGCATCAGTATATTCAGTGAAGAGCTAAAATTGTGCTACTGCCTCCTAAAAGAATGTGTGCAGGCAGTGAATTCTGTGGACCAGGAAGTGTATCATATTTTAAGTCATGCTTAAATAACAGGGCTAAGATTCAAAAATATGACCATGACTTATATTTGTCACTTGCAGTCAGCTAATTAAGAACTACACCCATTCATTCTCACTCGCCATGTAATAGCTTAGTTATTGTATCCGGTGTAAATCAAACTCCACACATTTTTAAAGGATTGTTCAAATGCAGCTTAGGTGCATCTCTCCATATAATATTGGTAACTGAGCCCCCCCATTGTAGCAGAGCTTCACCTTTGTAAGAGTAAATCACATTTCATTGACACAGAGCTGTGTTTTCACATTTCATTGCATGGAAAGCATTGAGACAGCTGTGAGTGTGCAATCAGTACGTTCAGGCAGAGTGAAAGATAACGTAAGCTCAGCCTTTACAGCTGCAAGCTCCCGCTGAAATTAAAAGGAAACAAATCCTCTGCTGTAACCCCTTCCCCCGCACCAGATGTACAGGTCTCCATGGAAAACTGCTGCTTCTAAACCTTCCTCTGCTTTTCTGCACCTTGTTTGCAACACGCACATTCCATTTTCTGTTGAAACAGCCAAAATGGACGAAAAGCTTAGCTCGTGCATTAGCCTTAATAGAAGGTCACAGATGAAAGCAGTGCTGCCACTAAGAGGAGGCAGACACAAATAAGGCTCTCTAAACTGGTTCTCAAAATCACATCTCTTTTTTCAAGCCAATGTATACCCTGCAGCTGTGCTCAGCAGAGGCTAACTGATGCTTTTAACTTCCTGCATAATAGAAAGGCTTTCGAGGAGCATAATATTACAGCAGTTAGTTTTTCTATATCAAACCCCTACAATCACAAACAAGAGAGGGGGAAAATACACACTAAAAGGTACAAGTGGAGATTGTCTGTAAAGCTTTACAGAAGATGGCGGGCAGATGGTAGGGATTTGCAGTGACACAGCTGTTTTTAAAAATAAAGAGGTGGAAGAGGAGAGGCATGATTACAGCTACACAGACATTCCCGAGCCTGGTCACACAAGAATAAAAATAATAAAAATTAAGCTAGCAGCAGGAAATAAAAGTTTATGTATTATTTTTTTTTAATCTGAATTGACATTTACAAACTTTTAAAAATAATCAGCAACACCTTCAAGTTTGTTTTCCAATCATTAATTTTCTAAGTAACTATGAAGCAAAAGTGGCAACAGAAACATCAGTATCTCTATAAGGATATATTGAAAAGAGAATCACAGAATCTTAGGAATGTCAAAATTATTTTGTGCCTCCAGTTAGCATATATTTTTTCCGTAAGCTTTAAAATATAAAAAGACAATTCTATGTAATCATAAATCAATTCTCTGTCTGAATTTCCTACGAAAACAGGATTTAATTTTTACTGTAGTATTTCTTTTTCAGATGTCATTAATATAAGCACAGACAGGCAACGCAAGGAAGAGTAAGATGTATAGGAGTCATTGTAGGTTTAACAGCATGGAAGGTAAGGCAGGCAAATGTCCAAATTCAACAGAGTATCAAGCACTGGATATGAACTTAGTAAGAATAGAATAGAATATTTTCTCAATGAAGCAGTAATTTGTATTAAAAAACTTCACTTCAGAATTACACCACTTTTTTAGTATGTCCCCTATAGCCACATAGAAAGCTTATGTTAGGTAAACACTAAAGAGATTGTTAATGTACATATAAAAGTCTGCCTTCTCCAGAGAATCCTAATAAAGCTGTTTCTAGACAGCTTTGTTTACAAAATTAACTCTCTTCCAGATAATCTATTCCTAGATCTAATAAATTTTACATTAACAAGAGAGATACCACTGATACCAAAAGGATAATCTTTTGATCCTTCTTCATGGAGACACCTTTTTCACGCTTTCTTCCCAGTAATAAAACATGACTTGCCAGTGTAAACATTATTTTTTTGCTACCTTTTTTTAAAAAAGCCATCTAATTTTCTGGACACGTGAGCCAGGATCCAACCAAAGAAAAAGGTTATCCAGCACCAACCCACTACAACCTTCTTGATACCCATCTCCAGAGCCACTAGCACTGGCTTTTGCTGCATCTGGGTATTGAACTGAATGGGTGGCAGGTGAAAACCATTAGAAAAATGCAGGTATCCCACCCCCTCTCCTTTCAGTGCCTCGGCCACTCCCAATCCAAAGACAACAGCAAAGAGATGACTGTAGGTGCTGCCTAGCACACAAGCAAACTCAACAACTGAAGACATTTAAATTAACTTTATTTATACCAGGTTTTCAAAATCAGAAATATTTCAAAGAAATTCAATACTTATAGACAGGTGCTACATTGATGATCTTTGATCCACCATTAGTGCCGTGTTTTCACTCTACAATCATTAACTCGCCACCACAAACTAAGAGGAACTTACAGAAGTTTATAAAAAATAGGCAGACATGAAAATTTGGTTTATACTGGAATTGGCATAAAAGAGTAAAGCTTATTATCAAATTGTGGCAATTGCTGTATTCCATCACTCGAGGGAATGGTACAGCAGTAAAACACTCTTCCACTTAGAGAAACACTTTGGGTTTTAACTGAACATACTCAAAATCCACTTCATGATGTGACAGGGAGCGATTCTTACGCTCAAGTCCTGATAAATTTAAGCTTTGCATTTCCAAAATCGCCACAAGCATCTCACCTACACACTCTAGTCCTGGACTGATTTCCCTTATTTATGGAGAAATCAAATCCATATGTCTATACCTCTTCCAGGATTTACCAAATCAAACAAAACAACTGCTGGCTTTTAAGTATTTTTTAGAAGAAAAATGCCATTTCTGCATGAGCTACTCTCATGAAAATTTTATTTAACATTTCTTTATCAATAAAATAACTGAAGCCAAGATACTCAAAAGTCACGTCTACATGGAGATACAGAGATTTTCAACTTGAGAGGATTTTCCTCCACTTCTCGATCACAATGAGGCCCTCACCATTTTGCATAATGACAGAAAACAACAGCTGACAATCCATTTTGGAACAGATGCCAGCTGTCTCTCATTTGTTTTATAATTCAAACAGTAACAGTTCTGTAGCACTTTATTGGTTTTTGTTTGGTTTTCTGGTTTTTTGTTATTTTTCTTTTTAAAAGCCAAGCCATCTGAATTGGACCTCGTATCAGTCAGTCAGTCATTTCAAGAACAAACTGAAGGCAGGCTGATCCTTTTGGATCCAAAACTTTAATTTGGTAGGAATCTTACATAAATACAGTTTGTGCTTCAATTTTATAGCTACTTGGACTGAGTGAATATACACCTAAGCTAGTTTAAAAAAAAGTAACCTTTAATATTCAACTGAGAAGCTGCAGATGTTTTTCCAAACTGTTTGCAGCAGAGACAAACAATAAATTTAAACACAGTACTGCTTAAAAAAAGTTTACTGTCTAAAATGAAAATTCAAATGGTTTATTAAAATTTAAAGTTTTCCATTTTGGCTTTTTCTAAGGAAACAATTTATTCATTGTGAAAAATCAGTTAAAAGATAATTTCATTTTACTGTACTGAACTCAAGTCAAACATAAAGCACGAAGCTCTTTACATTAAACTGGGCTTTGCACACAACATGAACAATCAGGAATAGACTATTTTGAGGAATAAAAAGTTAGGGGGTTTTAATCTAGACAACATGCATACCATCAGTTACTTCTCACCCTTAAAAGGTACCTGAAAGGAGAGTTTTGTAAAACAAAACCAAGACTCATTAATACACTTAGTAAGTCAGTGGTCATCATGCCTTTTTAGTTAAATTCTAGTAAAGTTTAGTCTACATAGAACAGCTAACACAATGAGGTGTGCAAGTCATAGGGATAGCCAGAAGCCTGAAACAGAGTCTTAAAGTTCTACAGGACAAGAGAGCCTGAACAGAGCACCACTAGGTTATTTAAATTATTAAAAAAAAACCAAACCAAAATTTGGATTATCATCTACTTCCTTGCTGAAAAAGGGTTATGGACTGAACATGAAGGGCCCATATTTAAAAGCTCCACAGTTCTACTCTACCAACTTTTTAAAATAAGGTAATGGTGAAGAGCATTCCGTCCAGCAGCATGTACAGCTCAGCTGCCAGTGGCTGCCTAACAGCCCTCCTTTATGCATACCAGGAGAATCATGTCCAGTTTTGCCATTTGTGGATAACGATGACAAGATACAAAAGCATGTGTTTGCCATAAATAGCTCTGGCTAACGGAGGATTGCTCACACAGAGCAGATCAAATTCTCTATAAGGAGAGCATTATTTGGCTCCCAGCCAAAACACGTCCCCAGTGCAATCCTCAGTAGTGGCAAACACTTTCCAGTTCTATTTACATAGAAGCTAACAAGTAGAACAGTTCATTTAGGCTATTTCTTGTACCAAGTCGGTCTTAACTGCAACACTCAAGAAACACAAATTATTTCCTGGCTTCAGATTCTGCATATAACTGTCATTACATATCATCTTAGGGAAAAGATGTTGAGCTCGTGCAAGGTTTTACTCTGGCATGTAGAACTTTAAGAACATTCAGGTATGAAACACACTGCATGGTTAATTACTTCATATTTTTACATTTCTGACATAAGTGTTTCATGGAAATAATGGTCTCTAGTAGTGGTAGCTTCTTTACTTTAACAGTAAACTAGGAGCAGGTCCTTTTTCGAACGGTCAGAACAGAGCCACAAAGTATTGTAAAGCAGTGCCTAAATCAGTATTAAAAACTTGCATTATTTGAGATTAATGATTGTTTACTTTTACAATACTTTCCACAGAAGTTACTTGAAATATGCTTAAACACTTAAAACTGTATTTTCCAATGAAAACAAGGCAACGTTCTGTAATAAGCCACAAGTTTTATTGCAACGTGGCCAGTTTTTGATCTCAAAAAACAATGTTCCATTTAAGGCTCTTTTTAATACAGAAATTGCCACCGTGACTGATGTTTTACAAAATTTTAGTGTTTCAAGACTCACATGGTAAACAGATAACTCCTACTCCTGTTCAGTAGTGTACATTCAATGGAAAACAAAAGGCATCATAACAGCTACTTCATTTATAAAGATATGCATGTAACAGGAATGAAACTGAGGTACTACAGTAATCTGATGACACAGTTACAGCAACTTAATTGGCATTCCTCTGGGGGGGGTGGGTCAAACATATTACAAAAAAGTGCTTTAAATGCATAGTGTTGTGTGCTGCCATGTCACAAAAATAGGCTTGTCAAGGCAGGTGAGGTGTATGAATGCACAAGAGCCTCATGGAACTGCAATCAAGTGCAACTGTAAGTAATACTGTATAGAGTCTACCATCCGACCAGTGGACAATACTTTCAAGGCATTCAATTAGCTTACCCTTTGCTGTCTGCTAGACTATTTACATTAACTATCACATTCATTGTACATGTTGCAAGGAATGCCTGCAACGTCAGTTTTGGCTAAGATATGACGTGAAAGCATTCCTTGGATCCTACATTGAACTACCAGGATTAAACAGTCTAATGGCAATCACTGGTAGACTGCTTAACAATGACATCTCCTTCAGGGCGGTAGGGAAGGGACTTATTTTTTGAGGAGGGAAGGGGATGGGGAGACTAATACTATTCCAATTGAACGAGCTGCAGAAATGGAAGCTCCTTAGATCCAGATGGCACTTGTCTGTCTTTTTATAAGGGTTTTCCTTCAAGTGAAACTACCACGTTGCCTCCCAATTTCTCTCCAAGTGTTGAACGGTCCTTAATATCATCCAAACCATTTACTTGCCACTCATGTTTAATACCTGAAAGACAGACAGACGGACAACAATGTACTTGTGAGAACCTCAACAACTAAATGACATTATAATTAATGAGCAAAATGTTTTTAGGTCAGTACCTGTAAATTTCTTTTTAATGGCATCTTTAGAGCTTGCGTAGATCATCTTGCTTTTTAAAGGTGCACTTTCAGGAGCCCTTTAAAGAAAGAAGAAAAGCACAACAGAACAGTTATTCTGTCATCCAGTGGTAGCTCTGTATTATTCAATTTTAACAGCAAGCTTTGCTTTTACACACCAGAATATAAATACCAGATCTTCTTTCTTAGATTCCTTTGTCTCGTATGTGGCATCATACAAAGCATATCGGCAATCATTCAAAGGGAGCAACTTCACAAAGGCTGTATAGGGGTCCTCCACAGTATCTCCAATGTCACCAACCAGTATTTGCTTTGCCTCCTCTACAATTATTTGTTTTTTATCATCACTTAAGCAGAAGAGGACAGCTTTCTTTCTTTTTTTAATCTCTTCTGGGGTTGAAGATTTCCTTACTTTCATGTCATTGAAAACCTTTATGACTTCATCATTCACTGTTACTCCAGAAGCCTGCAAAAATAAGATCAAAGGAATAATTCTAACAGCAAAAATTAACACTCACCAAGAAAGATGATAGCCCACAGTGCTGATAAAGAAGTCTGCCTGCATGGGTAAGAATAAAAATACTACACTCAACCTGAACACACTATGAATTTTGGAATATTTACAGGACTGGAGCAGAAGATAAAAAGGAGGTATAAATTTGGTAGTTTCTTGCTGCAGATCTCAGCATCTTCAGCTGTGATTCTGGATAGCAGTTTCATACAACCAGGCACACAACTGTACCACTCAGGCAGTTTTTCCTTACCTTATCATGCATTTGCCTTATCTGTGGGGGGAGGAGAGAGTGGGGGATGGGGGGTAGGAACTGAACATATGAGAAGTTTATAATTTTGGGTTGGGAGGGGGGTGTGGGTTTGTTGGGTTTGAGGTTCTTTTTAGTGGAACAAACGCTACAGCAGCAGCTCACATCCAGCACTGTCATGACTGTCATGCTGTTGGATGAGGTAAGGTTCCACAAGCAACAGAAATGTTTTCTGCATTGTGTCAGCTTCAACACCACGCCTTAAGAACTCCCGAATTTTACTTCACAGTGCTGCGGGGGTATTGTTTGACTGTTCTTCCTTCATACAAAAAAATTGTTATAATTTTACAATCGTTACAATTGTACACCTCCCCGTAAGGCTCGCAAGCCGTTCAAAACACGAGCCTAAAGCAGGAAGGAAACAAAACACGGACAGGACAAACGGAGAGCTCAAGGCAAAAGGGAAATAATTCAGCAAACCCCTGCGAGCGAGCGAGCTCAGCCCATCTGCAGCGCCCTTGCTCTCGGTCCAACAATTACATCTGCGAGGCGGGCGCTGCCAGCGCGGCTGCCGGGGCGGGAGGCAGGTGCGTGGCTAGCAGCGACCCGCGGGCTTTGTCCCCGGGGCGCCGCCTGCCCCTCTCTCTGCCCGCTTTGTTCGCGGGGCCCGCCCTCGCCGGCGGGGCACGGACGGGCGTCCTCCGCCCCAGCCCCGGCCCCGGCCCCGGCTCCGGCTCTCCGCTCGGCCGCCCCTCGGGCCTGGGCACGGTGTGGCCGCCGCGGCGGCTCCTCGGGCNTGCACAAGAGCCTCATGGAACTGCAATCAAGTGCAACTGTAAGTAATACTGTATAGAGTCTACCATCCGACCAGTGGACAATACTTTCAAGGCATTCAATTAGCTTACCCTTTGCTGTCTGCTAGACTATTTACATTAACTATCACATTCATTGTACATGTTGCAAGGAATGCCTGCAACGTCAGTTTTGGCTAAGATATGACGTGAAAGCATTCCTTGGATCCTACATTGAACTACCAGGATTAAACAGTCTAATGGCAATCACTGGTAGACTGCTTAACAATGACATCTCCTTCAGGGCGGTAGGGAAGGGACTTATTTTTTGAGGAGGGAAGGGGATGGGGAGACTAATACTATTCCAATTGAACGAGCTGCAGAAATGGAAGCTCCTTAGATCCAGATGGCACTTGTCTGTCTTTTTATAAGGGTTTTCCTTCAAGTGAAACTACCACGTTGCCTCCCAATTTCTCTCCAAGTGTTGAACGGTCCTTAATATCATCCAAACCATTTACTTGCCACTCATGTTTAATACCTGAAAGACAGACAGACGGACAACAATGTACTTGTGAGAACCTCAACAACTAAATGACATTATAATTAATGAGCAAAATGTTTTTAGGTCAGTACCTGTAAATTTCTTTTTAATGGCATCTTTAGAGCTTGCGTAGATCATCTTGCTTTTTAAAGGTGCACTTTCAGGAGCCCTTTAAAGAAAGAAGAAAAGCACAACAGAACAGTTATTCTGTCATCCAGTGGTAGCTCTGTATTATTCAATTTTAACAGCAAGCTTTGCTTTTACACACCAGAATATAAATACCAGATCTTCTTTCTTAGATTCCTTTGTCTCGTATGTGGCATCATACAAAGCATATCGGCAATCATTCAAAGGGAGCAACTTCACAAAGGCTGTATAGGGGTCCTCCACAGTATCTCCAATGTCACCAACCAGTATTTGCTTTGCCTCCTCTACAATTATTTGTTTTTTATCATCACTTAAGCAGAAGAGGACAGCTTTCTTTCTTTTTTTAATCTCTTCTGGGGTTGAAGATTTCCTTACTTTCATGTCATTGAAAACCTTTATGACTTCATCATTCACTGTTACTCCAGAAGCCTGCAAAAATAAGATCAAAGGAATAATTCTAACAGCAAAAATTAACACTCACCAAGAAAGATGATAGCCCACAGTGCTGATAAAGAAGTCTGCCTGCATGGGTAAGAATAAAAATACTACACTCAACCTGAACACACTATGAATTTTGGAATATTTACAGGACTGGAGCAGAAGATAAAAAGGAGGTATAAATTTGGTAGTTTCTTGCTGCAGATCTCAGCATCTTCAGCTGTGATTCTGGATAGCAGTTTCATACAACCAGGCACACAACTGTACCACTCAGGCAGTTTTTCCTTACCTTATCATGCATTTGCCTTATCTGTGGGGGGAGGAGAGAGTGGGGGATGGGGGGTAGGAACTGAACATATGAGAAGTTTATAATTTTGGGTTGGGAGGGGGGTGTGGGTTTGTTGGGTTTGAGGTTCTTTTTAGTGGAACAAACGCTACAGCAGCAGCTCACATCCAGCACTGTCATGACTGTCATGCTGTTGGATGAGGTAAGGTTCCACAAGCAACAGAAATGTTTTCTGCATTGTGTCAGCTTCAACACCACGCCTTAAGAACTCCCGAATTTTACTTCACAGTGCTGCGGGGGTATTGTTTGACTGTTCTTCCTTCATACAAAAAAATTGTTATAATTTTACAATCGTTACAATTGTACACCTCCCCGTAAGGCTCGCAAGCCGTTCAAAACACGAGCCTAAAGCAGGAAGGAAACAAAACACGGACAGGACAAACGGAGAGCTCAAGGCAAAAGGGAAATAATTCAGCAAACCCCTGCGAGCGAGCGAGCTCAGCCCATCTGCAGCGCCCTTGCTCTCGGTCCAACAATTACATCTGCGAGGCGGGCGCTGCCAGCGCGGCTGCCGGGGCGGGAGGCAGGTGCGTGGCTAGCAGCGACCCGCGGGCTTTGTCCCCGGGGCGCCGCCTGCCCCTCTCTCTGCCCGCTTTGTTCGCGGGGCCCGCCCTCGCCGGCGGGGCACGGACGGGCGTCCTCCGCCCCAGCCCCGGCCCCGGCCCCGGCTCCGGCTCTCCGCTCGGCCGCCCCTCGGGCCTGGGCACGGTGTGGCCGCCGCGGCGGCTCCTCGGGC
>VWZD01010847.1:736373-813260 GCA_013396695.1 Sakesphorus luctuosus
CCTCCGCCGAGCGCGGAGCTGCAGCAGCCGGTGGTCGTGTCAGGCCGCGGCTCGATGGCGGCACCGCGGCTGCTCCGGGCCGGCCCACGCCGCCCGCCCTGCCCCGCACCGCCCGCCCGGCCCTGCGCCCCGGGACTAGATGCTTTCTGCCGCTCTACAGGCTCGGGTCTGGCGTCACCCCCTGTTCACGGGCCGTGGGCGGGGGCTGTCGGGGGGCCAGAGCCGGTGCTGTGTCCCTGCGGTGCCGCCGCGCCCGGTCCCCGCTCGGGACGGAGCTGCGGCTGCCCCTGCAGAGCCAGGGAAGGGCCCGGCGCGCTGGGAAGAGCTGCTCAGGCAGTGGGGCGGGACGCAGGGTGGAAGGTGCAGCATTAAAACATGGGAAGACGACTTGGAGGAAAGCAAGGGCAGCACTCCCGACCGTGTTTCCCTTGTCCCTGCTGAGACAGACAGTGCCTTAAGCACAGGAGAACAAACACGGAGCATTTTAGCTCTAGTCCATGCAAGTGGACAAGAGGATTGCCAGTCCCGTGCAGTTCTCTGCTGCCTGAACTGGTGTATCTGAAAACCAGGAGATCCTAAACATTCGGGACCTCTAAAAGCTGTATCTGTGACCCCCCAGCCTTGTGTTTTTGTCAGTGAGCTGTCTCTCCCCAAAACAACACTTGAATTGCTACTAGTACTGCGATGGAAACCAGCAAGCTAGTGTTTGTCAGCATGCATGTATTGATACATACACATATACATATATATTCCTGCTGCATTGCGTGAGGGATGTTTGATTTCTCCCCCCCCTTTCTCACTACTGTATGCTACCCATGTTGACCAGATGAGCCACTGTGTTTCTAATACCCTTTTTGAGTTACATCCTGCCCTCTCTGAATGCAAAATTCAAGACTCAGTTGCATTCATCAACATTCAAAATTTGGTCCACCAGCCTTGAAATCACTAATCTGGAGCTATATTTACCCCTCAACTCCTCACAGTCACACACTCAGGACTCACTGCCGCCACTGAGCTGAAAATGGCCAGCCTGTGAGACTCAAGTGGCTGATGGCCACTCATTTTCTCTTACTGCCTGTTCAAGTGACAGCAATGTGGGACTCAGCAAGGAGCACCTTTATTGTATATTTGCATTTAAAGAGTCAGCCATTATCCAATTCAGTTTTCAAATACAATATAGGCTGCCTTTTTATCAAACAGGTGACTAGTTAGGAAAGTTGAACATTGTTATAGGAATTAATAGCTGAAATCCTAAACTGGGGTAAACTGTCAACTGTTTTATGGTTGGCTTAAACCACCGCGGGAATGTCTTGACAGCCCCATTCCTGGTCATCTGCTGCTCTTGTGCAATCTCATGGGCTGAGGTGGTCTTAAGTGGTTTCAGATACTCATTGTCAGGATGGCTTAATGTGTATGCTAAAACAGCCTTGATGGCACTGCAGCATGTCATGGCAGGCTGTGTGTGACACATGTTCTTTTCAGTATCCCAGAGAGAGGTCCTTGCAGCCATACACAATGTCATGAGGCAAATGCCAGCATGGAGCTACTTCACCTTGGCAAGCAATTGTAGCTATGCATGTGTGCAGCACATGCTCCAGTGCCAGTGCCCACAGCCACTGCCATGGACTCAGCAAACTTCTAATGTGTGCACAAGACCATGAAACTGTGTGTGCCCTTGCAGTGCACCCTCAGCCACCCATGTGGGGCCTCTGCGCTGCACATCCCAGGCTCGTAAAGCAAAGGTGAGGAGTTACCAGCTCAAGAGTCCTACAGCTAGGTAAGTACTCCAGGGATGACAAATGCAAAACTGTACATGACTCACCCTCTGTCTTTAACACCATGGAAACTGAATAATGAATCACAAGTGCTTGCTACTCTCTTACCTCGCAAGGTGCATGCCTGAGGCACCCAGGCACTAAGGGTGGCTGCTGCTGCACATCACTGACTGGTACTTGTCAGTCATCAGAGTATAGAAGCAGCATGGGCTGAAGAAGGAGTATTTTATGACTTTATAGAAATCTCTGAGAAAGAAAGGAGTTTATCAGAATCAGAGAGCATTTCTCAGGGTGAAAAACAGGTCAACAGAAAGTGGCTTTTCATTTTCAAGGAAATGAATTTTGGACTCCTGGTGACTGCAGCAACCAGAGAAGGAACTTGTGATGGAGCCCAGTGATGACTTTGGAGGCCAAAGAAATGGCCAGTATCCAGACAAAAATAATAATGACCAAGCAAATGTTATTGCTGGAGCAGACTCAGACAAAGCTGATTCCCCATTCTGGCATCTTGCTACATTCAGGAAGCATCCCATTTCACTACCCTTGTGCCAGAAGACATGCATCCCACCAGGCACCACCGAAATAGCCCAATGATTCAGAGAGCCCAGCAGCAGGAGCAGCACTAAAAGCTTTGTGAATGATACCCTCTGTGGAGCGCTTGCCTCTAAGGAAGCCCTCCAAACCTCCCCTCACCCTCTGTGGATGGAAGAAATGACTCATCATGAAGGAGAAGGCACTGCTTGTTTGGATTCAACTCCTGGATGCTCGTTAGTGAGAAATTATTATAATGGACTAAGTTGTCTTATGCATTGAAGCTCTCTGATATCACAGTCCTTTCCTTTAGGATGCTGTGCATCCTCTTTGCTTGTCTGTCAGCCTCACTGAACTCAACGTTACCATTTCAGACTCGTTTCCTATAGAAGTGAGGCCTCTGCTTGGCCTCCTTGGGCATCCCCCCCCTCACTTGGGGTTAGTCCTTGTGTCTGCGACTTTTTAACTTGTTTGTTTATCTGAGTTAAATCTGACAGAAGAATTGAGGTCACAAAAGTAATTAAGATCCTTAATGAAATTAAATTTTATAAAGTAATTCATTTGAAATAGAAGAAAGTGGAGCTGCAGTTGGTAGAGACCTCAAGCTCTTATGGTGTAGCCAAATAATCTTCAGGACCACAAAGGGAAAGCAGAGAAATCTGCATAGATGTACACTGAAATAAAAGAAGATCCTAATACCATTCCATTAAAAAAATCAACATGTCCAGAGAGAGAAATCCATAGGAAACTTCCCCTTTACTCTCCTGCATACTCCCGGAAAATGTCCAGTTTCCCTTCAACAATTTCATAATTTCAGTGGAACTGCAAAGACTGCCAGATAAAATCCAGCTTTATTTAATGTAAGACAGTATTTAGAGAAAACCTCGGTGAAAGCCAAACACTGAGTTTTTCTCTTTCCTTATACTGCAGCTACATTCCTTTTAAAAAGTTACACTGTAAATATATTTGAGTGGTGGATCCTGGCACGATTTTGCTGCAAGTTAGCAAGATTTGCGGTGCCTTCCTGTGAGCAAACTCCAGAAGTCTGCAGCGAGGGGCAACATGGGTGTGCTGGTGTGGGGCACGGATCGCCAGCAAGCCCTGCTGTCGGACCAGGAGGCAGATTTCCACTAAGGGAAAGTCCAGGTTCCACCGTCTCTCCTCCGCGGGTCACTTCTGCTGGCTCAAGCAGCCTCATCCTCCTGTGTGATCCCAAACTCCCTCTGGGACTCCGAGCTGTCATTCAGCTGCTTGCTGTCTCTCGGGCAGGGCTGAGGATGCTCCCGAGCGCCCGTGCCAGCACATTCCCGCGGCTGAGCCACGGCCCCGCCGCGCCCGCAGCCCCGGCGTGGGACGGCTGCCTGCCTTCCCCCGCCTCCCCAGCCGCCACCCAGAGCTCCTGGCGGCTTCCCCTCCAACCCCGGCTCTGTAGCGTGGGGATGCGCTGCGAGAGCTGGACGGTGCTTTCCTCCAGGCGCGATGCCGGCTGGAGCGCTGGGATACTTCAGCCGGGTTAAGCAGCCCCTTTCTCTGCCGAGTGGAGGTGCTTTCCAGCCCGTGCAGGGATGTGACTGAAAAAAGGCCCTTTTAACCCCACCCCCGCCCTTGCAAAGCTCCTCGACCGTCCGCATTCCCTGGACGCGTTGGCTTTGTGGCCGCGTGCCAGAAGAGCAGGCAGCAGACTGTAGGAAGCAGCAGCAGCGTAAGCCCAGTATGGCCAGCGTGGATGCTCGAGGAGCAGCAGCCACATGTTTTTCGGGGCAGGGTGGAATTCCCCCTTTCCCGCCGTGATTCCCAGTGCTGTGCTGGCCACTCACACGTGCCAGTGAATCATAACGCCGGGCAGCCACGGGCCTGTCATTGGTCAAGGGACAATAAAAGATTTAATTAAAATGTTATGTCTTGTAATGAATCATTTTTAGGGGTGGTATTTAAACATAGCAAAAAAGGAAATAAAGTTCCTCCTGTGAGACAAACATGGAAACTAATGGCAGAAAAATGGCTAAACAGAACAAAAAATTCCCCTGAAGTGCAGAATACAGGGAAACTTCACTCAGCCTTATTAACAAAAACAGAACGTAAAAATTGCCTGTACATCATTAGCACATATTCAGCTTTCACAAAGGTTTACACATTTGTAGCACCAGAAAAAGTAACTACTATTTACCCTGCTAGCCTTTGTAATTCCTATATGCCCTACAAACTGTGTTTTTCCCATGAGCAGTTTCTTCTCAAGTCTCTTTTCTTCCCACCTGTTGTTCACAGCTGAGATAAATTTACAGCATATCAGCAGGTAAGGAAGGATTTGTAAGACCATCCAGTAACTGTATCAATTATTCAATTTAATAATTTTTTTTCAGACAACTTTCTTCTCCATGATAAAGACAATTCAGGGTTTGTTTTGGGGTTTGTTTTTTTTCTTTTTTTTCACTTTTAGTATTTTTATTCCAAGGTCCCAAAACTCTTTATTACCATTATTAATGGAGTGTCCTAGCCTGATGATGAGTATTATTTATCCTGTTTGATGGATTGCCCAGGGTCACCCAGGAAGACTGTGGTGAGCTGAGGTGCAGAACAGGGAGGTTTGTATCCCCATCCCTTCCTTAAATCCCAGACCATCCCTGCTCCTAAGGAAGGAAATGTAGGTCAGGCAGAACAATTATTTTCTAGAAACCTCTCTTTCAAGCAAATGGCAAAGTCAGGCTTTCCTTCTCAACAAACATCCTCTGACAACACAAGGTTCAAGGAGTTTGATATGTTGGGTATTATCTCCAACTATCAGAGAGACGCATACACCTGTACATACATTTAAGTAGAACCTTGGCTATATGGCAGACATGGATGCAATGTGGTAGGTCCTATCTAAAGAGAGGAAATGTAAAAAGCAGCATCGTTTTCTGGGAGCATGTTAGTTGCTGTATGTCCCAGAATAATGTTTATTACAGTGAAATGACAAATCGGGACCTAAAGTGACTTATAAACAACTAGGCATACCTAGCTGACCTCTCTGCTGTGTAAGAGGTTTAGGGGAAGAGTTTTTGAAGAATAGGCTGTAGCAATGAACAAGATACAGATTTTATTATTTAATTATTCCAGTAAAATAGAAGTCCATAAATCTTCTTCAAGCAGCTAAAAAGCAATTCTGTGATTTTCTAATGTATCAGTCACCTGGAAAAACCTTTTGGATAATCCTTTTGTGTTCTTATTTCATACAACTACTTTTTTCATATAAAAGGAGCTAATGGCAGTCACCTAAAAGTGAAAATCTCTCACTCACAGAGCATGCTAATTGTGAAACCAGTACGAAGAAAAACTGAAACGTTTCCTGATACTGTCAGCTTATTTTCAGCTAAAGAACACTGGATTTAGTTTGAAATATGTTACTATATTCTTGCTGTCTGTGAGTGCAGCAGAGGACCTGCTGCCCAGAGTAGGACAATGCATGGGAAGTCACGCCTGGGAGCTCCTATTAAAGCCCACAGCATCCGCTCACAGCTGCAGATGACTCCGACAGCCTCCTAACTCCTTCCTGGCACTATTCAAGGACACACATGAGTAACACAGAGGAGATGCTGCTAACAGTTTTGCTAATTTCTTTCAGGAATTTCTAACAGAGCTGTAGAACGGGGATGCCTAAGGTTATCAGGGATGTTAATCAATGTGATGGTCCCAGGATGTGCTTCTTCAATAGCAACTTCATCCCTCGCTAAACTCTTCAAGTTTATGGCAAAAAATCCCTGCCTTTACCACCAGAAGAAAGTTAAAGTTGTCTGTTACCACAGTGGGTGTTCAGCACTGTCGTACTCCTCACTCAAGCCATATGCCTCAAACTGCTGCAGTCCTTTTGCTATGCACATGCATCAACAGTACTGAGCAATTTTTACACTTTCTCCCATGTCTTAGAAATTGAGTGATAGTCCTTTTGCTGAGAGTCTACAAGTTAGCGCCCCCAAGCTTTGGAAGTCACATTCTGCTGCCTCTTATGCTAGAATTTCAACAGACTTGCCACAGGACAGAAGCAGAAATTTTTGTTTCTTTGTAAAATAAGAATGGAGATAAAGATATGGTCTGTTTCCTTACTCTGTGTTGTGGCTTAACAGTTCGTTGTTCATTTGCTCACACTATGATACTTAGTATCTAAATGTAACCGATCTTACACAAAGGAGGAGGAAGGACAACAGTAGTGTTACCAAAGTCAAGTTCACACCTACAACTCTCCTAACAGTATTTTCATCTTGTTTAGGTTTCTGAAAACTTGTTGAGCCACAGAGCAGCGACTTCTTTCAGCAGAGGAGCAGTACATCTGGAAAGGGTAATTTCTTAACAGCTTCAGCCTGGTTTGCAGGAGGATTGATTGCCAAAAGTTAGGATGTGGTCAGACATCTCAGTAGATGACACAATTTAAACTGGCACACCGCCAGGAAAAGGTGGCAATGATTTCCAAAAGTTGTTTCCCTTCAGCATAGATGCATGTAGACCTTTAAGATGCTGCAGCTGGCGGGCACATAAGGAGCATAATGATGCAACTTTATTATGCTCTTTTGCATAGAAAAGCCCCCCCAAAATAGGCCCCCTAAGGCAGCCAGGGGTCCTGGTGGGACAAGAAATCCTTGTTTCTCTGTGCCTGGACAAGTGCAGAGCAGCACTGGACACAGACTGTAGACAGATTTCAGGCACTAATCCCAAGTCTTGCAGCCTTGGCCTGATTCTGCTACTAACCTTCATCACTTCATGCTTCTCCTCCTGCTGGAGTTATGTCATTGCATTGGAATAAGCTCCTTGGAAAATGGACTGTTTCTAATCATGATCAGCACTTCTATGACACTGCAAGTCTGATTTAAGGAGACATCTTTGCAATACAAAAAATAATCACCAGGAAATGATCAAATCCTCTCCAGGACATAAGAGGAAGCCATGACAAAAGTGCCAAGAAAGAGAAGATTCATTCATATAGCCTGTTTAGACTGTAACTTGCAGAGGCCAGACAAAAAAAGGACAGACACTTTTGGTTCTGGAGTTTTATACTCTTACAAAATTGCCCCAGACAGACCTTGGACTCAGTTTGCAGCATTGCATCTGAATGGAGGGAAAATGCACAGACTATTCGAGCATTGCAAAACCCCCTCACAAAGTGTGCTGCTTAAAAAGTTTATAGTGCTTTTTAAAATGCTAAGATTTTCTTTTTCAGATAACGGTCTAAAAATAAAACATTAGCTAAGCCTAACATGCTAAATACATGAGTTGAGATCACTTTCTGATGGTTGAGGATGGGCTTTAGGATGACTGAGGCACAGGAATATTTATAACCATCGCTGGATCGTGCGACCTGTCGGTCAGTGGAGAAGTGTCCTCTGGTGACAGCAGCGCTTACAAGCGATGCCAGGACTGCAGAGCCCAGCATGTGACTGATGCTGGGATCTACACAGGAACGCTCGTGAAAGGCAACTATGAAGCCTTGATCCCACTGGCAAATCCCCACACTGCCCAGAGTCAAATACAGCACTGCCATCCAAACCCCAAACATTTTAGCATCCTGGCTCCCATTTCTGCCATTCTGAACACAGGATTCACAGCAGCCACAGCACTGCCTGTCTCTCCAAAATTCCTTCCTCACCAAGCTAATTTCATCTATATGGAACTCAAAGGAGAAAAATTGGAAAGCACATAGATGATAAGAGATACTTTTACAGGACTGTTAATCTAGAAACTGTATGTATAAAGTCTAAATAAATAGGTAAGCTAAGACTAGCAAACTGACAAAGCTCAAGTTAGACTGTGTGTTATCCTAGCAGAGCAGGGCAATCCTTGTAGGGGATTCCTTCTAACTTTGTTACAAGGGAAATTATGGCACAAGCAGGCCATTTTCAGTCCCTTCACATGGCATGGTTAAACCAAGCAGCATACCAGCACCAGAATAACTCTAGGACATGATGCTGCAAAATGATGCTAGTGGAGCAGCACTGTTAGTCAAATAAAGACCCTTTCTTTCATGCTTCTTTGAAACCAATCTAAGAAAGGCAAACAACAGCAGAGAAGAAAGAAGTGAAAGCTGATCTTCCATGGCCATTGGCCAGCACTTTGGAGAGTATGCTGTCATGTAGCATCCTTGTAGGAAACTTGGCCCAATCAAACATTTCTATCATCAAAAGCGAGTGACCTGAACAGCTGGATAAACGCTATGAGCAAGCAGGGAGGTGCAGGCGGAGTGCCAGAGCTTGCTGCCTTCTCCCCCTTCTGGTAAAGGCTGCGGGATCTCGCATGAGCCAAGCACCTCCAGCCTGGCTAGCTGCTGGCTGTACCCAGTCTCACAGGAGAGCAGCTGATACAGCCCTGTCTTTGGGGACCCAGAAAACATTTTTTCTCCTTCTTTCATACCTAAAAAAATTAAATATGGAGTTGCACCTAAAAAGTAATTTAAAATAATTTCAGCGATTTTCCAGAAAAAAAGCACTACAAATCCAGGAAACAGATGGGAAACAAGATGATGGCTTTACTTACCTGTCTTTATAATTCTTTTGATTTACAGGACAAGTAATTTTACTTTTTTCATCAGACTTCATCCAAACATTATCTTCAAATCTCAGTGCCCCCACATGGAAAGTTTTCTTATTGGTGGTAACTGGAGATTCTCTGAGGGGTTTTTGTACAGGCTCGATACTGAACATATATACAGTCAAGCACTTAAGGGAAAGTTTTAATAGAGCACTGTCTAAAGAAGCACCAAATTAGGGGCAGTAGGTTGCTGATGAAGGGCAGGAGGAAGAACACATCACTTGGTAATAGGCTGAGAAACCTCAGACTATCTCCTTGCAGGAAGCTGGGTAAAGTACCAGGAGCCTCTCTGCAGAACTAGACTGAGAAGTCACTTGTGAAGATCAAGGCAGCAGTTTCTCCATGCAGGGAAAAGATCTCCTGGAGTTCCAGCCAAATGTCATACAGAAAACTACCTGCAATCCTCTGGACACTGGCAATTTTTTTAGAATGAGAAGGCTCTTGCAGAGTGGAAACAGTCCTTGGTGCCTCAAGAAGTGTTAGCTGGAATCAGTTACAACAGTGATCAACATTAGGTAACATGACCAATGTTAGATACTACTTATCTAAATGCAGATAAAACTTGGAAGAGACAAAATCACTGCACAGTAAGGGTTAATTCAGTGGTTACATCAGTGATTCAAAAATCATAAACCCGAAGTGTAATCTCCTAAATCCTAAAGTATTAGATTACCAGTGCAGCAGCAACATGATGTGGGTTGGGATTCTGGTGTGCTGTCCCCAGAGACCTGCTCCCTGCACATGTCCATAGAAGAATCTTCCCTGCAGGACTGTGACAGTTGCAGGGATGGCTGGTTGTGGAGCAGCTGGTTTCTGCAGTGAGTGGAGTGCGGCTGCTTGGGGTATGACACTGCCTCACTAGAACTGTACATGTAAGGTCACCTGTTTTTCAGCTGCTTCTTACTGGTTTCTAATGTCTGTATGTGCTAAGATTACTCCAAGGTTGTCTTTCTTTATTGTTAATACTAACATTTAAGTGCTTTCTCCTACAATACTTTAAACCTCAGCCTCTGCAAAAGAGCCAGGCAGCACTGGGTGCAGGGGCAGTGGCCCCAGCCCAAGTCCCTCACAAAGAAGAGTGCTGGCTCACATCTGTCACATGGGCTGCCAGACTAAAGCAACACAAGCCTTCCAGCATTGTTAAAGGCCCCCAGAAGTTAAACTTCCAGCAGGTAAATCTGACACTGGATATGCCAGTCAAGGTGGTCACCTCTCTCCTAATACAGGTGAAGGGTCTTGGCACAACAACTTCACTACACTGGTGCTGCTGGCTGACACCTAAACATGAACAGCAAGTATCAGCTTGACTGCAACCACCACAGAAGGCTACAGCCAGCATTTGAAGATGCCTTCTCCTTCTGACCTCATCCTCCTTGGGTAGGAAGAGCTGCTTCCAGTAACAGCAGTCACTTTAAGAATTGGTCTTCTGCATCTTTGGTGGTCTGTGGTGGCCAGAAGATGAGCAAGTTGTCTTTGAGAAAATGATGAGATTTCCTGGAAGAGAGACTCCTTTGGGTTGGAGCCCAGAGGAACTGACCCCATGGTTATTGAACAGTTATGTTCAAAAAGCATGAGAAGAAATTGCCTAGGGTAGTTACTCAGCAATTCCTAGCCCTGACATGAATGAAAGGGGCAGAATTGGCACAACAGGCAAACTAGCTGGCGGAGCAGTATCTGGATACATGCCAGAGCTAAGAACTACTGGAGCTACCAAGAAGAAAAAGACTTTCACTGTTGCGTCTTGTTAAATGGCTGCTTGGAGCACAGATGCTGAACTTGGAGCTAAGGAAGCCTGATGCCTGTTTTCTTGGAAGATTCTGGTACAATCTGATTAATTTGAATCCAAGAGGTTTCTTGAAGATTCTGGTACAGCCTGATTAATTTGAATCCAAGAGGAAGGTGTTGACCCTATCCATTTCAATACCTTTGAAAAATTTTGCTTGGAGCCCCTGAGACACACTGCACAGCCCTTACCCTGGTGGTAACACAGGGTGGGATGTAAGACACAGGCTGGGGGGAAAGGTGGATGGGGAGCATGAATATTTCAGCCTCTAAGGCAATGAGGAAGATAGGAAACAATTCTCCTTTTTCCAAAGGCCAGCAAAAACCGTCTTGACATAACTCAGAAAAAGTATCACTGAAGTTTGAAAAAGCTTCAATGGAAGTACCAACTCAGGCAGCCTGCTGCCAGTAACAGGCTTGGTTCATGCCCTGTGAGCACCACTAAACTAAAGCCAAGGACAGTCAGACGAGCCCTGCCCACACAGAGGACGTGAGTATTTTAAGCACAGCTGCTCAAAGGAGAAGTGGGCACTTCCCTGTATTTTGTCTTTAGTGGGCGTAAGCGAGGCCTTAGGCTTGCACACTTAATGGCAAAATGATAACTTTGCTCATAGCACAAGCATAAGAACATCATCTTCACAGGCAGAGATTTGGGTTAAACTCTTTCCACCTGCTCTACCCAAACTCAAAATTATAGTTGTGTTGCTGAGGGGAAGGTATTGAAGGAAATGGAGAGAGGGCAATAGCAATGAACAGCTGGGAGTAGGTTTGGGACAGAAACAATTTAAATTTCACCTGCCCCAGATGGACTTGTTCAGCCCACTGTGCCCCCTCACCAAAATGTATTCACATTTAAGTCAATGGCAACTATTCATATGAACAAGAACTAGCACAACCGTTTGTACAACCTGCTGGTCAGGACATTCAGAGCCTCCTGGGTCCAGACAGATGCAGGGACATCAGGGACAACTTACACCTTTGCAAGGAAGTCTTCTGCTGCTCACATTCCGTACAGAATTTAGTGTTCTTGCTGTGGGAACAAGAAATGTCTCTCTGATCTGGACAGGAGAGAGAGATGTCAGCTCTGAACAGGAAAAGCTTCCATAGAAACTCTGAAGTATTAGCAGACATCTCTGAACAACATCCCCCACCAATCTCATTCTTAGGTATTTTTAATTTTTCAAAAACCCAACCCACAAATGCAACATTTCAAACCAATCAGTCTCTTATCTATTGCCACCCATTCCCTAGGCTCAAGAGAATGCCCATTCTTGCCACCTCTATGGCAAGATAAGCACTACAGCAGCCACAGAAAATGCCCAACTACACAGCAAGTAATTGTTAGGTCTGGAGCATATTCAGTTCAGATGTTAAAGCTCTGACAAAAGGTAGCACAAACACAGGGAGAAAAGGTGCTGCAGCAGCAAGCCTCATGTTTTCCCTTTTCTTAGCCCTCACTCCTACCTCCAAACTTCTGCTCCACCCTTTTTTCTCAGTGTGGCATACTTCCAGGTGGGCAGGACTGGTTTAAAGCTATTGACTCACACTGAGGTTAATAAATTTAAATTAATAAATATTGAAAGTAAAACAATCAAGGATACTAAGGATAGTTTAAAGAAGCTGCTGGGCAGCTAAACAGATCTGTAGGTCTTACACTTTTAAAGATTCAAATTAAAGACCTATACAACTTACACTACTTACGTTACTCCTTACATACCGATGGACATTTGCATCCCTCAGGGACCAGATATCACAGTGGCTGCAGCTGCCAAAAACGCTGTCTGGGGTACTCAGGTCAGAACCAGATTCTGCTGTATTCTCTCCAGCAACTTGTCCTCGTAAGGCAATGAGGAAGGTGGTGTAGCAGTACAACTCAAAAGGACATGCAAGCTCAAAATACTTTGAAAAAATGTGTCATTTTATTTGTACACTTCCAAAGTTTATGTAGAAACTTAGAGTACAGTCCTGTAAATTTACTCATTGCTAGAAGAACTGCCAGGGACACAAGAAGGTATTTATTGATTGATCATCAAGTTAGAGGGGAATAAACAAACAAAAAAGAACCCCAGAAAAAATTTAAAAAGTTATGGAACAATTTCTTTTTTTTTTTGTTGTTTTTAATCCCCGAGTACAAATTTTATAAATACAAAACAAATTCACAAATTACTTTGAATACTAAATAAATATCTACTTAATAAACTCAGACTGAATACCTCCAGCCAGCACTGGTACAGTACTTAAAGATATGCAGTTGTACTCATTCATGCGTAGTGTTGAGAAGATATGCTCAAACAAGTTTTAAGAACACACAGTTTCTTCAACTGTGCTACAGCAGAAGATTTTCTCTGAGTTGATAAAGCCCTCAATACCACAGCTCCTACAAAATCTAGAGGATGAAACAAGTTATTTTGTGCAGGAAAAAACAAAGTACTTCCAGAAGATATTTGGACACATGAATGTATTAAAAATGTACAAAACCTCTGTAAACCAGTACTGTATCCAGTACATCTATCAAAATTATTAGACACTGAATAAAACTGTAGCAAAGGTAATCTTTCCTACGTTCTCCTGAGTGCTTAATATTACAATGAGAATATAGTGCAGGCCACACTTCAAGGTGGTTAAACAGTTGTTATTGCTTTAAACAGACATGACGACTGTGTAATTTAACAATTCATTTTAATGAACACAATAAATTCCCTCAAAAAATCCTTTGGAAGGCAGAGGTTAGATTCGTGACTTCTTTGTCACAGGAGCAGTGTGGTCCACATTACCAGATGTGACTGGAAGTCCAAGCTTTTGAGCCTGAATGTGGAAGAAAGCTTGAAGTCTAGTTCCAGCTTTTGCTTCACTTGTATTACGAGGGTTATATTCAAAGCAGTTCGAAAACATCAGCTCGATGTCTTCAATGAATTCAGCTAGCAAATAAAAACAAAGAAGTTAATTTAGCACACCTCAAGTCATCAGAGAGCAGTATATAAAGCCATTTGACACCACTGAATCAGTACAGTGATCTTATACAGAACTGCAACACAAAAATGTCCTTACATGTGTGTCCAGTTTCTATCACTGTATTGATGCAGTGCTGTATAAACATTCTTAAATTCTCTGATTATCGATACAGGAAATACAAATCAAACAGGAACCTTTTCTAAATATTTCATCCATCACTCACTGACATTAAAGGCTTGAGAAATCACCAGTAGTTTCACAGCTGCTCTTTTCTTATCTATCTTTACATTGTGTATTTTGGTAGTAAAAGAACTATGTTCAACAGATCTTAAAAAAACCCCACACCAAAACACACCACGAAACCCCAAACCAAACACAATTTCAGATTACTATTCATCTGACACGCTCTATTTTAGGACAAGAATTTAAAGTGATAGAACATGGTTCAATACCCCTTTCAATAAATAATACTTACACGCTAACTTATATTCACATTTATTCACTTTTTCACGGATTATATTTAAGGCAATAGGTTTTTTGATGATATCATAGTAGTCTGGTACCTAAAAAAAAACCAACAGAAAGGTTCATAGACAAAGAAATGGAAACTTAAAACTTCACCTATGTAAAAAGTTAATCAAATTATGTATTAGCAGAAAGCATGTTTTGCCTTTAAATAAATAGAGGAGTCTCAGGCAAACACCTTCATTTCCTGAACTGAATACTAGTTTTCAGGTATTGTTTTTCCATTTTTGTATCATTAAAGTAGCAGACCACAACAACTATTAGCCAGCAATTCAATGAATAAATCTAATCCTAAATACTCTGCGAGCAACTCTAAGAAAATTGCATGACCTGATAAGCATTATGGTGTTCCAGCTATTCCCATCTGTCAAGCACAAGAATTATTTCCATGACTGTACAACTTGCATTTTCCTGTAATATATTACAATACTGAAAGCTCTTTAATCATGTGTAATGACAAATTTGACTCCATTACTATTAACTGTTTTGAAGAAATGGAATCGTGAAGCTTCATATACTTGTCTTAAAGTACTGACCACTCCGCAGCAAGCCGGATGCTATACACAAATATCAGAGATAAAGAGCTAGTAAGAACATTTATATGATAAAGAGTGAGGGGAGGAAAAGGATTGCCTAATCTTTAAGTGCACTGGTTATTTGGAAATTTTGAATTCCAGTAAGTACTAAGCTTAGTGTGACTGTCTCACTCACAAAGCAGGGAAAGGGAGTAAAAGAAAAAGGTATCCGATCCAAATGTGACTTTTTCCTCCCCCCAAGGAAAGATATCCATATGCACTGTCATGTATGTTTTAAAATGCAAGTTTTTGGTTAATGGCCTGTGATTTTACTTGATATCAAGTGCAACCTGTAAATGAACCTAGAGAAAGAATTAGTAGAGAAACAGAATTCAATTGACATATTCTTCATTCCTTTCCCTTTAGGAGTGCTGTTTTTGTAACTACTAAAAAGAAAGGTAATTTTCTTTTTCTAGCTTGCTGTGCACTGACCATTCAATGTATTCTTTACACTGTCTAAAAAGCAGCAAAAAGCTTAAGCCAAAATTTCTACCATGATGAAGAAAATTTGGGTTACTCAGGTATGGATTTTACTTCTAAACTATACAGACTATCCCTTATGATTGATTCAGGGAAACTGGAATGCACTGAATTCTAGCAGTTTCATTTCAGGACAGAAATTAAATTGAATTCTCCACCTTTTCCTGCATTCACCTATATTCTTGCCTTTTCCAGCATAATTCCAGTACTCTAGTAGGCAGACACTAATCTCTATTTCATTCAAAATTTCCTTCCTCCTCCTCCATGCTTACATCTTTCACACATGTCTGTACATCATTCTCTTTGTCCTGATACATCAATCCTTACAACTACTTATGGACTCGATGATCCTTGTGGGTCACTTCCAACTCAGAATATTCTGTGATTCTGAATTCAGAGATTCAAGTCTTCATTTAACAGCTATCACTCTTAATTTTCATGGAGCACTTAAGCACCAACGTCTGGGTCCTGCAAGAATGTCTGTGCAGAGTTGCCCCAGAGAGCTTGGGGTGGACAGGCACTTTGGAGGGTCAGATAGTCCCAGCAGTGCCATACAACTGACAAGCCAGTGCAGCCTGCAGAAAAACAGCTCTGGAAACTGTTATTGTAGGAAAAACCTCTAGAGCAGTACTTCCTTTGGGTACCCACTTTACCATCCAGTACTTTAGAATTTAAACAAGAGGGAAATTAAGAATGAAGCTATAAAATCATCTTTTAACTGAAGTGTAGTTAACAATCAGAATGAAATTGTTTGTATCTTGTATTTTATTGCAGGTCTATTCTCAGAATATGTTGCATAAATCAAAGATTAATTCAACTAATTAAGAACCACAAGCTTACCTATAGTAGTCCCGCCCTGTACTTGTTTGGTTTCAAACCAAAGCATTTCACATTTTTAAATGCCTGATGGAAAGCATATTTAAAATTTTGCCAATAGCATGTCAATCATAAAAGTTATTTCTGGCATCAAATATCTAAGCTGAAATGAAAGAGTTCTCCTGAATCCCATTGCTTGGCTCTATCACCCTGTTTGGGCAATGCTATAAAAAGCCAAGTTTTACTGGCAACAAACAGGATTCTCAGCCATTATTATTTCCTCTACAGTTTTTTCAGTTACCTGGATTTTGGAAACCAGTTTCATGAAAGGCCAGCTGTCATCATGTCGTACCAGTTCCACTATGAGTTGTTCAAAAGCTGAGAGTTCATGGACTCCCCCTTGACGTCCTGAACTTCTCCTGTTCAGTATCTGAGGAGGTGATTCTGGAAAAAAAAAAAAAACAACACTCCACCATAAAGGCCTGACAAGTAAAATTAAAAAAAAAATTTAAAAAAAGTGAAACACCATTACTCTTGGGTACTAAAATTGTAGTTTAAGAGCCCAAGGCATGTAATTTGGCTTCAAGCGTTAACTATACTACAGCCTTGTTATTCACTACTACAATGTCTCTCTTATCATACAAAATGCTAAGTACCAGGATTTAGCTGAGTGCCTCCTGCATTGTATTAACTTTGGAAATTAATTTTTTTCACTGATTTCCATCTTAAAACAATTTGTTAAACACTTGAAAAGCCCTATTAAAATAAAACAGAGTAAACTGCCTACTCCTAACTTCTACTTTCACAAAACCTCTATTCAGAGTGGTTTTATCTGCTTTCTAGAGTAGTCAGCAGGGTGGTTAGAGGATAAGCTGAGAAATTCCCAGTGATGAAGGACAGGAATCATGCAGAATACAAGGCTGCCACACTGGAGTGCAAGTCTTGTACACTCTTCAGTCTCACACTGGGTCTGCTTTGTTTTTAAAAGGTTATTGTATCTTTCCAAGTATTTCCCGACCATCCAAGTATTAGCTTAACAAGCAAGGACACTGTTAGCCCAATACTAGAGAAACAACATTTTTCTTCTGGTAGCAGTTTCTTGTTGTGCATGTGTATATTCACAATTTAACTAACTTTGCCTATTTCTGTGTTCTTCATTGTTCAACTCTTTAAAAAACCAAAAGCATAAAGGTTGTAAGTAAACACTTGATTTGCATGGGTTAAGGCATAAATATCACTTTCACATTTTCTATCCACATATTAACAGTCTCTTCATACTGTGTGCAAATACAGAATTTCAAATATGGACATGATAAATCTCCTTGGCAAATTACGTATTTGGTCTTTAGATGACTGAAAACTTTTAAGGTTCACTTTTGTCACTGCAGAGAAACTGCCTCATTGAAAGGCAAAACTGCCTTCAACCACCACTTCTAGTCCCCGTGTTCTACACTACATAAGTATGTTAGCAAGGAACAGAATGTGGGTTTCATTGTGATAAACACATTTCTCTAACCTGTGGATTGTCGTTTCCTGCCTCTTCTCTTGGGTTCAGCAACAGGAAGAGAAAGTTTTGAAGCAGAAACTGGATACTTCCTAAGCCTTTCACCGGGGTCTGCAGTATCGACAATTCTAAATCCAAGGGAGTTGGAAGAGTTGTTTTGCGGTGTGTTATCAGCACTCTTTCTTCCTCGTCGTCTTCTTCGAGGACTGAGTAACTCCACAAATACATCTGCTTGTAGTGAACTTTGGCTCTGACGAGTGGTCCGGCTATTAAGTCTTAAAGTAGGCTTTGTGACTGCTGAAGAGCCTGGTTTTATGTTTCTTAAACCCCTTCTGGTAACTTTTGACGAAGATTCAATCTGCTGACTCCGAGAAGCGTATCTGGCCTGACGCTGACTGTTCTGGCTCGAAAATGGATTGTTGAGTTTGGCTGCTCTCATTTTCAATGGAAACTTGACTTGGGATCTTCCTTGCTTTGATGGACTACAAAAAATGAACAGTTATGTTTATTTATCCCAAAATTCCATTCACCCCTTTTCTGTCAGTTTTCTAATTCAGCATGTAACAACTCCAACCATTCATTCAAGGTTGAATTGATAAAGCAGTTGGCTTTCAACCTGATGCAGTCAGTCATTCAATTAGTATTACCTCAAATACCGCCCAGGGGTCTCTTAATTAAATATTATGTGGAGCACAGACTTTAAGAAAAGGCTCAAAATACTGATCCCCTTTGCAGATTATGCAATAAGAATTATATTAATTGGAGCACCAGCTATCAATTTCTTTAAATCACTTATTTCTCACTGTTACTACAGTAACACTATAACAACTCTGACTACTAGGATTTCTGAATATTATTATCAGCCACATAAATAAACTGCAGTTGTAAAACACAAAGTATAAGAGTTATGCTCTAGCCAGAGTTTATAACTAATACTCAAGACTCTTCTTCCTTTGCAGAAGAGAAAGAAGATTTCAGAGATAAACTTATTTCTCCAGGAGATGCATGTCCTCTCCAACTATTCAATCTCAGCTGTCAGAGCTGCAAATAACCTTGCTTTAGTGAATTCAAAAGACGGTACCAAAAAGAAGAAAAATACTCTGCGATCAGAAAATTTTCCTTCAACTTTTATGTTGTTGTCATGTCCATCAAATCAAATTTTTACTGAAATTATCACTGGATTATTTAGTTTATTGTGTGGAATTTTGGGGGTTTGTTGGGGGGTTTTGGGGGTGTGGTGTGTGTTTGTTTTTGTTGGGTTTGGTCTGGTTTGTTTGTTGGGCTTTCTTAAACAGCTACAGCATTAGTCCTCAAGCCCTCCCAATGTCATATGGCCTCTGAGAGATGACCTTGTCTTCCCTAATGCTCTAATACTTACTGTATGCATCTAGTCCTCTAAAATTCAAAACTGGACAAAAACAACTCCAGGTTTGCGCCAGAAAATACTTACTGTTTGAAACTCTCCCTATATTCAAACAGTAGCTCTATGGAACTGCAACTCTGATGGCCGTCTCTCACCCATACATCCAAAGTTTGAATTTTTATGCTGAAAAGTGAGCCTAAGTTCACTGGCTCTAACTTTTGGTAATATTAAATCTTCCAGTAAGAGCCAAATTCATAATAAGCTGCCATTTAAAAAAAACCCAAACCAAACAACTTATTCAGACTGGACTTTTAAGATACATGCTTATGGGAACAATTACTCCACTTAATAATCAAGATATTTTCATTTAACAGACATCTATTTACCTTATCTCTTCCTCCTCTTGAGATTCATCCTCCTCATCTTGCTCTTCTTCATAATGTTCTTCCTCACTTTGTCCCATCTCATCATAGTTTGCCTCTTCTTCCCCTTCTAGTTGTTCATCAGCCTCTTCATCACTTTCCACAGAAGGCCTCTGTCTGGAGGAGAGGCGTCTAGAGCGCTGTTTTGGTCGGCACTCTGGACAAAACCAATCTCCTTCAGGAATGACCTAGAAACAGAAGCGGGGATGGGAGAAATTAGAATTAGTAAATTATAAAAATTATTCAAGTTCTGTGTGAAAAGGAAGTACTTCTTTTTCCTCAGATACCTTCAGCTTGGGCCTGATGCAGTAGGTGTGGTAGCCTCGATCGCAGCCATCACACAGCACCATGCTTTCCGCATCGCCTTTCTTCCGACACACTTTACAGCGAGCATTGAGGATGGACTTGGACCAGATGACACTTCGATCCAACGTAGACAGATGAAGGAAGACTTGGGACAAGCTGGTAGAAGAAAGAAGCGACTCCCTCCAGCGATCCAGAACTGTTTTATAGGATCGTCCACCATCACTGGCTTCTTCCATTAAAAAAGGGGATTAAAAAAAAAAACAACAACAAACCAGAATTATCGAACTTCTTTTTCGAAGATCCAGGTTATTCTAGACTACAAGGTACGACTCTGACTGTCAAACAGACAGCAGTAGTAAACTGGGATACTACTACAACCTTTATCTTATCTCTTCAAGACTTGAATATTTTCTCCTTTGTTTCCAAGTTGCTGAAGCCTGTAAGATTTTACTCTTCAAAACCTATTCAATTAGAACTTGCACATACCGGTCATGAATAAGACTTTAAAGTCTTACTTAAAGTATAGGTCATGAATAAGACTTTAAAGTCTTACTGAAATGTCAACCTGGAAACCTAACAATTTGATTTATAAGGTATAAACAAAACCTACTTAAGATTATGAAAAAATAATCACGTCCAATTTACTTTCCCTTGTATATTCACTTTGAAATCCCAAAATATTGACATTTAAACGAAGTACCTGAAACTTCATTGGCAAAAAACACCTTAAAGACCACTTCTCACCCACATGTGCTTGGTATAGTCTAACAGAGAGCCTTGCAGCCCTCTGTTCACACCTCAGTGCCTCCATTCCTGCCCTGCACTCTGCCTTCACAGGAACCCGCACATCTGTGTGATTAACCAGAATGGGTGACTGGGTCTGGTCGAAATATAACTGTTTCCTCAATACTTTTTATGCAATGTAGCACATAGGAATCTATGGTACACATTAAGTGTCAAACCAAGTAAGACATGGGATCCTAATTAAGTTAGAAATAAATGGGGAGGACACAGGGATAAGAAACTAGACTGTACTTCCAAACAGGTTTGGTATGCAACCCAGGCCACAGAAGCAGCCAGACACACACACAAAACAGCGAGGGGGGCAGTACTGAACTGCAGTGAGCACCTGGGAACTACAGAAGCAAAAGGGTTGTTCAAGGACCTAAGGGAAACACCCTGCACTGCTGCTGCTGAGCAGAAAGTTAATTTCTTTATTAATGCTGAAAGCTATTTCTTGCATTTTAGAGTAAGAAGGTTTGAGGACAGGAAGAGACAACACAGCAGTGCTTTTAATTATGGAAATGTCTGCAGACCTCCCTTCTAAAAGTGACAGTCCAGTTACTACTGTGTGATCTCAAGCTGATTAATGATGCTCTCCAGTATATAATGCCTCCCTGCCTGCTGCACTAGTCACCGTGGGCACAGGAATGGCCTGTGATGCACCTGTCTGCCAAATTATTTATTTTCAAGAATCAGAAGAGAAGACATTTAATAACAAAAACAATGAAAGAAAGAGAGTTAGACTAATTACTCTCCTGGCAAGGCCCTTCTGCCTTCTCATCAACTGGCTGCCAGGATTTGTCTGATCTTGCATACATTTGCATTAGGAGCAAAAGCACAAGAGAAGTGATGGGAGAAGGCAGAGGATAAACAGGCAACAAAGCTTCATAATAAAATACAGCCACTCCTGAATTGCAAATATAAACCTGTATTTCCTAGCATTTCCTAATACTTTGTCCTTATGTTTTCCTATGTCAAGTTCAGTTTTCTGAGGACAGCGGACAAGGTCCTTTTCACAGCACTGCAGTATATCTCAATGTGTTAGTTTAAAATTTGGTTAAGAAAATTAAACCCGCTTAAAACAGATTTCTGCTGTACTTCTGGTAAAGACACTCTCTTAAGCACATACATAGTTTGGCAAATATTTCTTTTGCTGACAATGGCAGCTTCAGCATTATTGCTTTTATTTGGAGGTTATTTTTAGCCTGGATTGGTTCACCAATGTAGTTCATCACACAACACAACAAATATGCTGCAACTGCAGATTTGCAGTGCAAGTAGAGATGAAAATTAGTGACCACAACCAGCCTCAGCACGTCCTGCCACTGAAAGAAACATGCCAAACAACACCCGCTGTCTCAGATCCCAATTTGTAAAATAAGAATAACACTTCTTTCTTCCATCCATCATCTTTCTCATTTATATTGTTAACATGGAGGGAGAAATGGCCTCTTCCTTTGTGTCTTGGCAGTTCTACCCTGCGCAGTGGGACACCCCTCTGTCGACTAAGTCCTCCAAGCCTTGCTACAATGCAAATGAAGTTGTTTGACAGATCTATGCACTCATCTATCAATAGCTAATTGAGTTCAGGGAAGAGTTTTCCATTTTAGTATTTCTAGAAAGGATATGCAGTTGCACAATGCTGCAAAGTTTTAAAAAAACTGAGACATTAAAAGGCAGGAGAAAAAAACCCCCAAAACAGGATTATGTGAACATGCAGATTTCTGTCCCAAAGTGATAAAAAGAAAATACAGTTCTTTATTTCTAGTTGCAGAAGCCTTTTATTTTACATCCCCCCCCTTTTTTTTTATCTTTGAGCTGTATTTGTTTCAGTACCCATGTTTAAACCTTTGGCTCCAATACCATAATTCCCTCAGTGTTAAGAACTGGCTACAAAATTAAGTAAAAAAACAACAAAAAAGAAAACCTGATAAAATATTCAATGCTTTCTAATTCTTAGCAACGCAAGGAACATTTAAAATTTACCATCTCTCTGACTAGTCTTGTCTTTCACTCTCTTCCTCCTTTCATACCCACAGTGGTTCCTTTCATCATCTTCTGAATTACCTAACATTAAATTCATAGAGTTATTTCAAATACCTTTTTGAAGCATGGCAGATAATTTTTAATTAATTTTTATATTCCATACCTGTGTAGTCTAAAAACATCACTAAAACAGTGGTTCCAAACATGTGCAAGCAGAAAAGGGAAGGGTAAGAGAGTAATGTGCACAGAAGAATTGCACATCCTGGGATTAACTGTGACTCCCACTATGAACAGAAGGCTTGAACTGAAAACTCTGAAGCCCACTCTGCCTTACCTTTCTGTTCATCGCCGGTACAAACGGCTACAGGAGCAGATACGAACCACAGGTTTCTTTCTCACTCAGTAAAAAACTTATCTGGTCTGTGCTACCATGAACCTCCTCGATTCTCAAAAATGTAGCCAGTTTATGGACACAGTTCTCAAGGACCAAGAGAACCAGCTTATCTGTTCATGTGAAACAATGTACTTTGTATATTTTTGTGCAGGAGTGTTCTTGAGTGTTTAAATGATTAAATTAACATCCCAGGAAGGAAGAGCCATAGTAAACCTCACTGGCTCCAATTACAAGGTACCTTAACTGCCTTCTCTGAAGAGTAAACAAAAATTCTTCATCATAAAAAGGCCACTTCCACCTTTGCTGCCTCTGCACATGAAACTCCACAGGCAAGTAATAAAAGCATGAAAACGAAGTATGCATAGATACTAGATACTAATCCCATCCCAATTCAAAGGAAACAACTTTGAGAGTAGACAAAACAAAGATAATAAAAATCTAGAAGGAAAGGAATGGAATAAAGACAAGCGAAAACAAGAAAAAAACTTATTTGTTTTTTTTTGTCCCACAAGAAGTAGATGGCACAAGTTAAAGAGGAGGAAAACAATTCCCTGTATCAGTCACAAAGGTGCTCCCATGAATTAGAATTCAAACTTTGGTATGAAAATCTGAAGGATGCTTACTGACCCAAGTCCTGCACTAGTGCAGAAGGCAGGGTTTTTTTTTGGCAGGGCTGCCTCAATGAACTCCAGGGCAACCAAATCACTTCATCATTTTATACCTCAACTTTCACATCTCTGTAATAGGAATGAGGAGACCTACTTCTGCACTGCAAAGTATTTTGAAATGTAAGGAAAAGTAAGGTTGTATCAAAAAAGAAGCAAAACCCACAATAAAAACTGTTCATATTTCTTCCTTCTCAAATGTAATTTTTATCTGAGAAGCAGCATTTCAGAGTTTCCTTCAAACAGCTATTAAAAAAAAAGCTTTTTTACACCTTAACTAAGAAATTTTTGGAGGAAAACAAAGTACTGCAACTGCAGTAAACCCCCCCCCTTCTTTTTGTGCTTCTACCCAAGCATTACCTTAGCCTTGGGAAGAAAACTCAAATTTTCATAGCTTATGTTAAATGCAAAGATTTCCAAAAGACAGATCGTAATTAAGAAATGCATACGATTCAAATCATGTCACATTTAATCACCAGACAACAGAAGATTAGCAGCCTTCTAGCAGCTCTGTGAGGCCGAGGGGGCCATTTCTGGGGTTTCCAGATCTCTTTTTGCATCACTATCTTCTATGTCAGTCTTTTCTTGCTCTTCCACTTGAACATTTGGTATGCACCTCAACTCTAAACTTATCAGAATCACCAGCAAGGCTCTTGGCAGTCTGATAGAGCCTCAAACAAAAACGGAGCAGAGAGGAACAGCTGGTCCTTTTATTGCTGTGCTGGGTCCCTTTGTCTGCTCTGCACCCTGGAGGCCACCAAGATAAACCTGCCAGTGACTGCAGAGAATTTCACTGTGCTGGCTTGAGGCACAAATGAAAACTGAAAATTGTTAAATACGGCTCCATTCCCTAATAGGAACAGAGCGGAGTGAAGTGGGGGTAGGGAGGGCAAAGAAATTTCACAACTGGAATAATGACAAAGACAAAGCACATTCAGTTTGGCTTAAAGCAGAAAAACAGTGTCACTTTTTTCATCAAAAGTGTTCCCCTGTACTGCTATCAAAACAGAACTCAGCATTTGCTTGATTTCCAGTGTTTTTACTTCAATGGTAACTAAAACAGCCTAAAAAGTTGGGATTATCAGGTTTAACATTAGAAACAGATATGCAAGGCATTTCATCTAGGAGGTGGTTCCCTTAAATAGTTAGAAGAACTATTTAAAAAGAAACTCCTGTTTCACTGGCTACAAACTTAGACCTACTTTCTATTATCAGAATACCGCTGAGCACTTTCTAAAGGGGACAACAAAAAAGTGCATCATAGCTCTGAGCACAAGGGAGTCCCAAACAAGAAGAAATGCCCACTTTTCCTTAAGAGGTTTAGTAGCAGTACAAACACTTCCTTGTCAAGCTAAGTAGAGAACTTTTCCTTGCCTGTTACACATATGCAATCTTGCCTTCATTCAGACTCACTCCTGCTAAAAGCAGTCCATTACGCAACTGAAAACATGAGACATTTGGCCCCAAAGGCAAAGCAAGGAAGAGGGAACCTGACACTGTCACTTAATGGCTGGGGCAGTGAGCCAGAGCAGAGGACACCTGGATCCTTCCTGCTCCTCACTAATGTAGGTTATTCCATACATTACAGTAATCTTAGAGCATCAGCATTTTTCAGAGCAGAAGAGATGCATGGGCACACTATGGTAAATGAGCATCAGAGATTTAAGACGTGCAAATCACGTACAGTTGCTTTCCCTATATAGTTTGTCACCCCATCTGAAGAACCTATAAAAGAACAGGATTCCAAATTAAAAAAGAAATCCCACCATCATTGAAAAGATCAGGCAAAAACATGAACCATCATTTGATTATGGCAGAATTGGAACCACTGAAAAAAATAGGACTGCTAAAAAAACTTTCCCTCCAACACTTCAGGGACACTTGTCTTCTTCTAGTCCTTTTCCTCTATTTCAGGATGCATGATCAATGGCCATAACCTGCTAATAACCATGTTCTTCCCAATTAGGGAATGGTAAACACAGAACTGTCAGCAAGATGCTGCTGGCAAATTTGGAGGCCAATTTAGAAATGAAGGCATATAATGCACAATCTATTTACAACCTGTATCTGAAGAGCAAGTAGGACAAGTGCTAGATGTGCTGTCAATTTAACTGTTGCACAAGCTGCAAATAGTCATGCAGTAGGAAATAAGCCATATCATGCCTGGCTTGGGAAGTGCAGGCATATTTGAGTTGACCAAACACAGCTGCCACTTTAAACTTACTCCCATGCTCTCCTCTTTCATCTCAATCATTTGTTGCACTTGCCTCTTCTAGAGGTCATCACACCAATAACGAAAGCTTGTGGAAGGGAACCCATCCATGCCCACATGTCAGTCTCTGGCACAAACCTGGCTCAAACTCATCTTCAGTGGCAACTGATACCCAGACAGCAGATTCCACAGAGGAGCAGCCAAGATGCACAAAGAGCTTCGGGTCAACCGTGCCACAGGGCACTAACATCTAGTGTTAATACACCAAAACCTGTATTTTCCTCTTAAACTACTACAGCAAAATCTGCCAGAGCATGAAGGGTTTGTACACAATGATTCAGAGGAGAGTATCATTTAATAGGGTGTGTGGCAGTTGTTGCTCTGGAGGACCCTGGTTTGTGCTGTGCTGGTAACTCTCACTGCACTCTCACGGGCAAGAAGTAAAGCAGCCTGGCAAGCACAGAGCACGGCCTTGGGAAAGATGAACCACCTTTACACACTTCTCCAGGACAAATCTCCAGCTCTGAATTGCAAAGTGATCCTAAGGAATCCACACCTGAGGGATCACTGGAAAACAAAATTACTTCATGCACTTTGGATCTTCTCTCTCACCCCTAGAGCACCATCAGAGGCAGTCAAGGAAGGAATGTATTTCAAAGGCAAGCTATAATCCTGCTTTGGTTTAAATTTTTTTTGCAGCCTTTTAATTTCCAAATTTTACAGCACAAACGCAAAACCTGAGAATCTGAAAGTCTGCAATATAAATCTTTCCTGCATTTTACTGAACAAGGTGATCCAGAGAAACCAGGATAATATTGCTTTCACAGAAACAGTATAAAAAGCAGCATGCATTTTTACAACCTAAAAAACACTCAGAAGAAACTCACTGTAGAGCTACATGATATATTGGCCTCAACAGTAAATCTAAATTACAGTATTACCCCAGAAAGATTATTTATTTCTGCCTAAGGGTACAATTTGATTCCCAACGCATCAGTATAATCATGTAGGACCACACAAACAAGGTCACTGAAACAATCCATGTTAAATAAGCATATATTTAAAAGCAAAATTTGCTGTTAATTCATACATATATAATTCAGGGCACGTAGAATAGTAAGAAAAATAGTAATATTTCCTTGTGATCTATTGCCATGTAAACTAACAATCTTTTTTAAATTTTACATTGTAACACACCAATAGGTTAATTAGTTGTTCTTTTTCCCAATATGTCGCTTTAAAGCATCCAGTCTTACAAAAGAAGAAAGTGGGTTTGAGATGGGGTCTTTCTGCAGCATTGGGATAGGTAGGGTTTGTTTGTTTGTTTGTTACAAAATCCTCAATTAGATCAGAGACATTGCAGTTTCAATCCTGAGAGCTTACCAAGAGGTGCTTTGAGAAACCTGCGCTCAATTCCTTGCTCTATCTGGAGCAGCGCAGATGCCAAGTGGTGGACCACATTACTGACTGGCTGAGGAGTACTTGTGCTTGTTGACGCAGCACTTGCAGCTTCAGTTTTTAACCCAATGAGTCTAGAACAGAAACAAATTATCTTTGAATACTTTGAATTTAACACCAGATTCTTATTTGAACTTTATTTAAATGCATGGATTATGAACACGAACAGATACTGCACAGGTATCATTAGTTATCTTAGTTCTTATGTTTGCTTAATTAGCTCAGTTAATCTAGATAAATCATATTTAGGTAACAGTTATATAAATTTCAAAAAATGTGGATGACAGATTTCGCTACAATTATTCAGATTTTTGAAAGATTTGATGGGTCAGCTAGTTTATGAGAGATTTCTGTGAAGAGTATATATATTTTGCAGTCACACTCATTTTGAAAGCCTGAAAGCAAACAGAAAGAAAGCTGCATAGTTATTTACATTTCACTAGTCAAACTCTGAGGTCTTAATGAGATGTCACTTGCTCTGAGGTGGATAAAAATCCCAGCATCAAAAGCAATCTGTCACATGATTTCAGAATCTCACAGTCTTTTTTAATATGCAAGACTTTAATATTAGAGTAGACTTTATTCAGAAACTCTGATGGAGTCATTACCAAATGGAGAAAGAAAATGAAGTAACAAACTTCTGCAGTTGCACTGAGAGCTGGCAATGGAGCCAGTGCCCAGCGTAGAGTGGGGACAGATAAATTTTAGCTTCTTAATTAAAACAGTGGTTGTGGTTTTCAGGAACCAAACATCTGTAAGTAGTGCCATTAATATAAAGGATGACCCTATCCATTTTGCATGCAACTAGAGGACTCGGATTCAAAGTGCAGTCTTATATCAAAATAATAATTCAGGAAGCTGAAATAAAAAGGGAAAAAACTTAAGAGAACTTTAAATTCCTAGCATCCAACACAACATTCAAGAGTCCACTCAGAAATTCAACTTTAATATAAGTGGCAGAAAACCTCACAGAATACATAAGCAAACAGTATACTGGTACAGTAATCGTCTTCAATGAATCTTTTTTCCTGAAGTATTTCAAATTCATATCCTATCAAAACATGTAATTTTATACGTTTTAAGTAAATTAAAGTAGATCTCTGAGAAGTATGTAACTTCTGATAATTTAGAAATCTTCACCATTTCCGTAGTTTCTGAAGTTTGATTTACAACAAAAACTTATACGAGTTCCACATCTATTTCAAATCTTTGTTTAAAAAAACAAACAAAACCCCACAAAACACTTTTACACCTGCAACACTACATGATTTGAGACTTCCCTTCTCTTACTATGTTTCAGCTTGCTCTACAGAAGTATTATCATTCGTCAAGTTGTAAAGTTCTATCTCCATTTTGCTGTAGTGCTAAAAGCTAATCCAGATCATGGCCTGTTGCCTTCAAGGATCTTCTTGTGGCTCATGAAGAGGAACACTGGTCAGTTCAACCAGTAATTTGCTACTATTACCATTTCTCCTTTTTAACACTCCTACTCTTTCCACAAATTTGAGTAATGTTTTGTTTTGTTTTTTTCCTTCTGGAAAACAAAATATCAATTGCCAGATTAATTTTTCTCTGCATTTTAAATTATTTTAAAATGAATCCACATGTTCCTTCTTTGATAATTAACCTTCACTTTGTGCAGTGCAATATCTGAACACTCAAAGTAGTAAGAATTGGTGCCTTAATCTGGTATGGTAATAGAACAGCGTCATTTAGAGACCATAAACCAATGCAAAACCACCACCTACAACTCAAATCTTAAAAAGTACCATTTCAACGAATTTGAGGGTAAAAACAACTTGAAGATCCAAAAAACCCCCCAAAAACCCCAGAGCACTGCTACAAAAGTCAGAGAGAAGATCCATTATTTAAACTACAGCTCTTACCTGTCTTTCACAATAAACTTATCTTGATCATCAGTTTCCATTTCTTCAGATTCTTCATTCACAGTTTTAATAATACCATTTTCTTTATTTTCATCATTCAGAAACTCATACCGCCCATGTTCTAGGGCTGTTCTCCAACCCTGTCTGTCTGTGACCTGAAGCAAACATACAAATTTGAGGTTTCTAAAGAATCAAAGGCCACAAACTTTTTGTGCCAATTACTGTCTACATTTAATTTAATTACGCCTTCAGTAAAACCACAGCATTCAAGAGTTCTCATTTAAGTTACAGACTCAATGGCACCACTGTGTTCCTGGGCACTCTACAATTCACAAATACCTTAATAGCCCCCAACGTTCCTTGGTAGATCCTGTCTTCAATGTCCAAAAGAAAGTCTCTAAGTCTCAGTTCAAGCTGCTTCTCTGCAGATAGGTGAGAGCCATCGTGGGCATTCTGAATCCTTCCCCGTCCTGAAGGAGGTCTGATGTCACTTTGAGGTTTATCTGCAAGAACAGCAACTAATTGGTGTTGGTGGACCTTATTCCTTAAAGCAGCCATTGGGGAAGGGCACAAAAGTAGCACAGGGCATGACAAACTACACACAGGTTCAAAATTCCCCTCCTGTAGCAATGGCTGCCAATACACACATTTGTGTGCCAACTAAGGCATCTGATCCTATCAAGCAGAGTATTCTTTTGAGGGATGAGCTACAGATTGGCATCCACTCATCTCAACACAAAGAATGAGAAATCGTTGTTAATTCAGAAGTGGTTCTTTTGCCTTAAAATGTTTTCTAAAGTAGCAGATAAGTAATAACTGCTGTAAGTGCATGGAGGAAAAAAAAGTCACATTTCTAGTATTTGATGGCTCTTACTTTACAAGAGAACCCTTTAGATTTCTTTCCTGCGTGGATCTTTATCACAGATACACTTAAAACAAGCACATGCAACTGAAAATCACAAAACATATCAGAACAAATATAATCCCTTTTAAAATCTTAACTTTAAAACACAGTAAACAGATAAGATGATATGGGCACAGACCAGACTGACTGTGTCCTCTAATTAAAGGCAGAGAAAAAAGGAACAAGACAGCATGATAATGTATGAGAACAAGGGAAGAGCTGATGACGGGATGTCAAGTAAAAGCCTCTTTTTAAGAGAACCCAAAGTTCATGCAAAAGCTCAGAAGCCACAGGAAAGAGCTGAGAGTTTGCCCAAAAGCTAAAGAGGTGCTTGCAAATCTGCATAGTTGGTGAACATTTCTGTCCACAGGATTTACCTTAAAACCTTGTAGTGTAGCGATGAGAAGGTACATGCAAGAACTTTAAGGTATTTAATAAAAAAAGAAGTTATAAAGCTGTTGTTAAGAAAACAGAGGATGAATTTCAAAGGTGCTTTCAGTTGCTGAAACAATTCCCTGTAACTGAAAATACGCTCAAAATGCAGACTAGCAAGTCTGATGCCTGGATGTGGGAAGTGTCCTTTTTAGTTTCAAAGTAGAGAAGAAATGCAATGTTTTTGCTTTGAGCAAAGCTGAAAAAGCAGCAACTGCTTTACAAATAAATTCTGAGGAAAAGTTAATGGATACTGGAATTAAATCAAGTGATAGCATATATCAGTTTTATTTCCATACTCTGTTGAGTGGGAACTGGAAAAGGCCAGTCTACAGCGTAAGAGAATTAGGAAGTTGTTTTCACTTGTCCTGCCAGTGCGTGAAGGCAATAGGGCAGCAGCCGGAGTCCACAGCAGAAAAACTCCCAACAAAGTGCAGCTACACACGGCCACTTATCCCTGCTTATCACACAGGCAGCACTGGCCTTGGGCCACTGCACTTGAATTTTCTTCATCTCTGTTAAAGTGAAGTTCAAAGCTGCCTTTTTCTTTATATAATCAATGTCATTCTACAATTCTAACATTGAAAGAGATGAAAAATCTATGACTGTGAACATCAGGATGCTTCAGGGCAAAAAGCAACACACAAGACAGAGGAAAAGGTGCAGCAATTAGGAAAATAGACACAAATTCAAATGTATCAGAAGAAAATAGAGATTTGCTAACCAAGACCCAACAAACATAGACATAAGGCCTCCAAATAAAGCTTAATTACTACACAGATTCTGCCTTGTGCTAGCTTCCATCAAAAGAAATTGTAGATCAGTTATAAATTTAGCAGTATGTGATGTGCTCACAGCATGTCCTAGCATACTCACTCCAGGAAAACAGAATTTGTCTCTGCTGTGAGTAATTCTCCCTTGCCCCAACACAGACAACCCGAAATCCTCACAGTAATTTGTCATAACTGAAAACAAAATGCAATTAAACATTACCCTAGGAAGTTTCATTTTGGCAACATACTCTCCCCAGCAACACGCTGTAAGCAATCCAGCTGCAAGCTTGTATAGAGAGAACTTTGGCAGTGTTTGGAGCTAACACACTGCCAATAAATGGCAAAATACCGGGCTAGTAGAAAAGGGAAAAAACTCTAAATCCTAGGTCTAGGATGGTTTTTCAGTACACTCCTACATTTAGAAACCCCTAAAAACATCTGCTGTACTCTTGTTTCCTCCTGTACTGAGCATCTGCCAAAGGAAGAAAAGGGGGGAAAACATAGAAAAGTGTAACATCACAGAATTGCACTGCACTGATGTTAATCCATGCCACAACCAACATAGCTACACTATATTTTAGGGCATATTAACCTTTACTCTCTAGTAAATTTGTTCCCAAAACTCAAATTACTTCCTAAAGATGATTGCTTAAAAGCCAATCCCAGTTTGCTAAGCAGTAAGATAACAGAAAAATTATTGCCTGTTTTCTTTGTAACATGAATCACCAGAAGTCCCACAAAGGCCTCTCAAGAAGGAAAAAACCAAACGTGTTTTCCATCAAGTGAAAAAAAGCTTAAGAATAACTCTTATTTCTTAAAAATTACAATTAAATCAGAATGAGAGGCTTCTAGAATATCATATAGAAGTTGTATCTGTGGAAGCAAATTAACACCAAGAACCTTTCATTTACCTGGAATATGGAATTTTTCCACAGGAAAACTGCTTAGTTGCTCGTATATTCTAGTTTTCTCTTGTAAAAGAGTTTCTTTTAAGGCACTCTCCCTATGTCCTCGGGAATTGAGAGCCTCTAGAAGTTGGTCCAGTTGTTCCCGAGAACTGTAAAAGCACCAACGGTTTGGTTTATATACTGGCCTTGGCACCTCTGCAACACTGGTGTGTGAATCTTGGTCAATATTGGAGGTAGATTCAGAGGATTTCAAAGACTCTCCAGTTTTACTGAATACCTGAGGTTCATTTGTGCAAGACTGTCCACTATTCTGAAAGGAAGAGGTTCGAGGCAACAACATGTCTTCTGTGAGACCAGAATAGTCCTCCTCTATAAACAATCCAGGAACAGAGGGGAAAATCCAGTAGCGTCGGTACAGACGGTCACGACCCAATGGGGTGATATTTGTGCAGGCTGTTGCATTCTGAATCTTTTCTAACAGTTCCTTCTCTTTCTTTTGTTGCTCCTGTTTTAAAGCTTCTTCATCTTCAGCAGTAAGAGGTTCACTTTTTTCACAAGTGGTCTCTTCTTGTCTTGTAAATTCTTTATATCCGTTTTGCCCTCTCCTTCCTAAAGTTAACAGAAGAAGTATGGTAGCAAATGACTTGAAATTATTTTTTTAAAAAAAGCTCGAGGAAAGGGCTTGTTTTAGTTCTGTCCCTTTTCAATTATCTAAACTTACACTTTCAGGGACCATCAAGTTTAGTCAAGAGACAATACTAGAGATTAACCGAAATGATTAACTACCCTTCCCTTGACGAAGGGGTAGCCATTTTGAAAATACTTTCACTTTGCAGAAACTTAGACAAAGTCTCATTTACTGACACTTATTTTTAATACCAAAAAAGAAGAACCAAAAATTTAAGAACTCAAAAACATGCTATAGAAGCATCTTACAAAGTAAAATTCTAGGAATTTAATTAATGAATACAAACTATGACTTGGACTTAACTTACCATACTCAAAATGATCAACCTAAACTCCCTACAATGTCTCAAGCAAGACTAGAATCCCCATGTAAGAGTTTCTATGGCAAACTCTAGTAGCTTACTTAATCACTTTTCTTTTTAAAGATATATGTACTACTATTTTCCCCTCCTCAACTGATACCAGCTGAAAATATTTCCGTTCATATCTTAGTTAACCAAAGTACTAGGCTCTGGTAGTCATCTAGAAAAGTGTGTCTCCTCATTGATGGAAGCAACCTGAAAGATGCTGCCAACACTCAATATCTACCAGTGTCCAGTGTGACCTTCAGTTCCCCAATTGTAGGAATGAAACAATAACACTTGTTTGTCATCCAGTCACAATGCCTCACACATGGGTATTTGAGAAAACTGAAATTTTGTTTAGGATCGCATTCTTTCGCCATCATAAAAGCTGTAGTATATATGCAAATTGGTATTACTGAACGACTGCGAATTGCTATTACTGAATGACTTCATTTCCTCCCAGGAACAGCTAGGAACTGTACAAGTTTGCAAATGAAGTCCACAATGATCCAAGACTTTCCCTGGCACAGACACTACCACAAAGCCTTTCCAGCAGAAAGGCACAGGTGAGCTAGCTGCCCAAAGCCATCAACAGTTCATCCTCCTGTGGTGACATCTGTGTTTAGTTATGAACAGCAGGCTGTGCCATTTACTGCTCTGCAGCTCCTACTAGCACACTGCTGAGAAAATTAAATCTGGCAGCAAGTCTGGCTGTATTCTTGTATAGAAGGCATGCTGCTTCATTAACAAAGGCAAACTAAACCCAAATACTCAATTTACCTTTTTTTTAAACACTTGTTTTTGTAGCTTACTAAAAGAAAAAGGAATCAAAACCACACCATCTCTATTAGATGGGACTCCTACAACTCTCTCTTCGAGGACACTACTTACAACTGTTATGATTTGTTAGGCAACACCCTGAGATTTTTTAGACAAAAGAGGAATCCAGCCAGCTGACAAGCACTACATCAGGCTGGCTCAATGTACTTAGTAGCCCATTATGATCATGTTTGAGTGAGGGGTTTTTTCCTCTTCTTTTCCTTGAAAACATTACAGGAAAGATGGATACCCTTACTATAAAACACAAGAACTTCCCAGATGCATGATGCATGCATGTATGTATATAGGTATGCAAACAAATGCATCACAGCATTACCTCTCCGTCGTTTTTTGTTTGGTCCCAGCTCTTCTTCATCCTCTGTTACCGTGTCCATGTCTTGCTCTTTACGTTCAATCTCTTTGCTCTCTGTACTAGTATCGAGGTCTTCCCGTTCCTCCTCCCTGACCAAGTAAAATAAACCACAGGTGACCAACCAACCAACCAACTAACCACACATTATAAGCTGAATGAAAAAAAATACACAAAAAAATACGGCATCTTCGACACAAACAGGATTTTTCTCTCCCAAGTACTCAAGCTAGTAAAATGTCTATAATGCTTTTAAAAATAAACTTCAAGTCACAGAATATATTAAAACCCAGAAGAAACCCACGGAACTGTAAATGGGAAGTTCCATATTAAAGACTAAAGCATGCTCTTTGGTATCCACACTTTCATTTGAAAAGTATTACTATAATCAGATCCTTCTAGGCAACATTCTAGTGTAGTTCTATTGTCACAGATTTTCCTCATGTCTAAAAAAGCTTCCTCCTCAAAATGTATATGATTTTGTAAAATGCTTATTTCACATTTTTGCCTCATCTAACAAATATAGTTAAAAACCTACAGAACCACAGGTAATTATTATAGGCTAACATTTTTTTTTCTCAATTATCATTTCCAAAACATAGCACAAACCTATCTTTGGCCCATGCTCACCTTTTACAAGCAGATTTATTTAACTACCTACCTTCCTCATGAAGGCAAATATATAGTATTGTATATACACTTCAGTTTTTTTTCTGGAATCACAGACAGCTGTATGTGCCTGAATCTTACCACCTGGAACCATACAGTTTTATTAACAGAACCAAAAAATCTTGGTTTTACGGAAATCACTTCACATAACACAGCATTTTTTAAAAAAATGCTATGAAATTTGGTTAATAAATTGTCATGTGAGGTCAGTATTTTCTAGCTCACATCAGATCAATTCCTCAAATTAGCAAATGAACTATAATGGTTTGTATGAAGACATTCATAGAGATGAAATCAATGCAAGACAAAGCAATGCAAAAAATAAATTAGATTTACATGTTTCTCTTGTCACCGAAAAACCAATTCTAGAACACCAGGAAGAAAAATAAAATCAATATTAGGGACTATATACTTAAAATACACCTTTGCATATGATAAAGTCAACAAAAACCACACAGGTCAGGTCTGGCCATATAACTAAAAAGTGCTCTACCATATATATCACAGTAATACTATGAATCATACCCAACAGATATTTCTACAGCAGGAACTCTTTGCTCCTCTTCCTTCAGCTTTTCTTGTTTCTCTTTCATTTTTAACTCTTGTTCTTTTAACCTTTCTTCTCTTTTCTTACGTATCCTAATAGTAGGAAGGATATAGAAAACCAGTTGCAATTAATCTACATCTGATCTGTCCATGTCTTTTTTCTTTTATACTAAAACATCATCCAAAAATAGCATTAAGTGTGAGAAAGCACAACATTTAGCATGGCAAAGTTTCACCACTGTCTACAGTCTCAAGAAACCAGCATAAAACAGAAATGTTACTATTTTTTTTCATATTGCCTTCTGCAACCAAGGAATGAATGCCATTTTTAGAAACAAAGTTCAGCTTTCCATATCAGAGTTTTACCTTGCTGCTGCTGCCTCTCGCTCTTTGCGATGCTGTTCTGCCTTTAGTTCTCGGAACTCCTGTTTCGCTGTTCGTAGCACATCAACAGAGTCCTCAATGAAATCTCGAGTGGAGACCAGAGTCAGAAGCTTCCCACAGAGAGCATGAAGGATCTTCATCTTTTCTCCTAACCAAAATTCAGACAAATGTTTGTATTTCATTATATAATTGATAATAAGCCTTATTCTTACACACTCCAGACTGGATTTTTTCTCAGTCAAGAACAAGTGAACAGTCAAACATTTGTTGTATACCAGCTGCACTTGCAAAGAGAAATTTCCTGAAATATCTGCTTGGCTCAGAGATGCAAGCCTTTATTTTTCATTTATTAACTTCTACCATCAAAAGTAGTACAATGCAGCATTATCTACGAAAGAAAGATAAAGGAAGAGTAGATAGTATTTTTTTCTCCATTTCCAAATAATGAACAAAAGACCCAAACCAGAACAACAACAAAAAGCAGAAGCTGAATCAAACACCCCGATGGTTCTCCCAGAGAGATCCCCTCCTGAAGGTAATACTAACATTTTCTAAATGGGATTAAAAAAAAAAAGCTACTCAGAACTAATAAGACTGCCTAGTTCTGCAATCTCTGCTTGTGGGGGCTGAACCACAGGAGTGGGTTTTGGTCTAGAAGACCTAGAGGTCCTTTCTAACCTAAACGATTCTATGATACAGCAAATTTTGACCAGTGTTGGTCTAAAGCCAGTTACAAAACTGATCACTTGATGAGCTGTATAATAATCTCTAATATGCATTGTCTTTTATTACCTGGCAACAAATCATATACTGAGGTACTTGAAAGTTTCTTCAAGAGACCAGGATTACTTAATCTCAGCTCCATGCAAGCATCATCAGTAGTATCAAACCCTCCTCGCTTCTGGTAACGGTATTTTGCATTGGCTGATGTGACATCAGCACCTGACGCTAGAATGTGAAGTCTGAGAATCTCAGAAAGAGTGCAGCTATCAAGATCCAAGTTTTTCAAATTGCAGCCTACAGTTGAGAAGAATGAACAGTTATTTTATACAGACATTTAAAAGCAAACAAATATAAAAAAGTGCTTTAAAATACAGAGCAAAATAAAAACAGTAACAAAACAAGAAGTGAAACCCACACATACCCTGATGTAACTGGGGCCATGCAGCTGCCAAAGTTGCAACTGCAGACAGTGCAGATTTTGTGGGGTCTGCATCTTCATCCAAAGCCTCTGTTAAATCTTTAAGGAAATAAACACTTTATTCTAGTGCAAATTAAAACTTGTACTGTGGAGGGGAGGAAAGGAAGCCGTGTTTTAAAAGTTGCAGGCAAAGCAAAAAGAGGGCCGATATTTACAAAAGCATCAATATATTCAAAACTCAATTCAACATCCAAACAAAAATTTACGTATCTTTAAATGCAACTAAAAAATCCAACTAAAAGCTAAGGACATGCATCACATGCTATATATAGGGAGAACAGCATACAAGCTGTTAGAGCAACCACAACACACAAAACATGCAGAATGGCAACATAAAAGGCAGCAAAACCAAACCCATAAACACACTTGAAAGCACAAACAAGTAACAATACAAGAAACACCTGTATTTCCTTTCTTCAAATGAACTGTTATTTCCCATCATAGGTTTGTTTTTAGGAATCATAATCCAAACCAATCAAAAATTTTGATACTATCACCACTCACCACCTTACTTTCTATCTGTAACTTAGATACAGCCTGTTCTGCACAAACACAATGACTAACTCATTACAAATAAGCCATATTTCACCAAAACAAGCACCTGCACACAAGCAAACTGACCAGGAAAGCAGGGAAGTGAAAGGGAGGAACAGCAAATTACTCTTTCTTAAACAAAAGTTTCCTCAGCACCTACAGGTATTTCTCCAGAGGGTTGACAGAACTCTTCCAGCACCATATGCTGCTTCAACAATTTCACTTTATTCAAATCCAAATCATTAAGCAGTTAAAGTCACCAGGTCAATATAGAGCCATAAATCCAAACTAAGACTACTTAAAATGCAAATCCACAACGCTCTTGTATGATGATTTATGCTGCTTGAAAACTGTCATCCAGACATTACAAAATTAACCTCTCACTACCTATCTGTGTAGCACAGTTTGAGAGAATGCTGGACACCCCAAACCCAAACATCCATGGTGTTCTTTGTTGCAGAAACACTGCCCGTACAGAATTTAATGAAGCACACATGCTGACTACTACTAGTTTGGTTGGCCAGACTCACAAACCAAAGAACATGTAATTCTTTTACAGGAAAGAAGATATCTAAACAGGAGTGACAAGAAACAAAAATTCCAAGGCACACAGAGTATAACAGAGGAAGTGCCTTACAGCTCTGCTAAACTACAAACAAAACAGCAGATTTTTGCAACTGACAGTCCCCTGAATTAAAATATGAAAGTTACATTTTTTTCTGATCTGTCCTATGAATAATTAAGAATCTAATCAACTGTTCCGTGATACCTGATAATGGAATCCTTGCTTGTATTGCCAAAGCAATGCTCTCAGTAGTTAAAAAATACAGTTTAATTGCTCTATTCAACAGTAATTAAAATAGTCTAAATTTCTTAACACAGTATCAAATCTGTAACTTATTCAATTAACAAGAGCAGCCTCTATTGCTGAAGGTAGTGCCCATGCTTTTTGCAGTTTATAGATTGGACATGAATCTTACGCATGAAAATACAGTTTTCAAGGGAGGAATTAAAAGAACCTTCCCGTACCTCCCAGGTCTGTCTTGTGAAGGCACCACAGAATTCACTTGCCCTCATATGAAGAGTGCTCTTATGTTCCTATCTACCTCTAATGAAACAGAGACTAGCAGGAAGTGTCCAGGCTTCTCCTTTACTAGCTGCAAATTTGGCAGCCCATAAACACAGAACTATGTATAAATTTGTAACAAAGTCTGCTCCTCTTCTGATCAGTGGTTAGCGTATACCAAATTCCTCTGCAAATGAGGGCAACTCAGCCTTAGAGCAAATACCAAAAGACAGAGTGACCATGAGGCCCTTTACTGAAAAAAGGGATGTGGTGTATCTAGGAGCCATGGATACGTACTTCTGTTCTTGAAGGACAATGAATACTGAATTCTCCATTATAGTTGTGCTGGGGAGATTGAGTTTTTAATCTAGTTAGGCCCAGATTTATTTTTAATAGATAGAGATAAAGACTTTTTAGAAGACTTAGAAAAATTACTTGTTTCTTGACCCTCAGGAGAAACATCTAACAGTGCTGAAGGAAGAGGAGGAAGGCAGACATGCTTCCTGCAGCTCCAAAACATAAGCAGTACTGTTAAAAGCTTATTATGCTTTGCTGGATGCAATTGTAGTAACAGTGAACTTCTTTTTTCTCCATTCCCCTCAGACCCTGCACTCCATGCCCAGTTTAAAGCTTTCATTTCAGATAAAAGAGAAAAAACAAGCTCATTTACATACAATATCATGCATAATAAGACACGGTTAAACAAAGGAATGCCATAAATCATGCAGCTCAAGGTTAATTCCAGTACCATTTCAGCAGTAAAATTAAGGATCTGACCTTTGGTCTCAGCATCAGCTATTTGATCTTTGGCCACTTCCTCTTCCTCTTCGGCCATTGCCTGAAAGATGGCAGTCAGGAAGAAAAACAGCAATTCACATAGTGGGCCTTCAGTGTCATTTCCTACAAGAGCTTCCTCTAAAACCTCTGTGAATAAAGTTTAAGAAGCGTCACTTTTGCCGCAAAGTTGGAAAACAATTATGTACTGAAGAATGAAAACATTTTTTTTTCCTTTAGGTACAATAATCAAGTTACTTTTCTGTAATTTACTGCATATATTCCTGAGGTGATGGTGTCAGAAAGAGTGCTGGCAAAACAGCATTATTTCAATATATAACTGAAAAAATAAAAGTACAAGAAGTTATTTTAGTAAGTAGAGCAATAATTTGCACATTGAAATTGATTTTGATTTTACAAACACTGCAGAGTTGCCTGTGAAGAGAAAACTGGGTTGGTATGCATGTGTAAGCACTGACATATTAAAGCCACACAGAAAATTTTGTAGCAGTGGTACTTGGGTGCACTTAGGACGTTTGGTAGAAGAAGGAACACCACAAAACTTGGGCTCCTTGACACACAAACGACAACTTGCCTAAAGTTACTCCTTCTGGAAATTCATCTTGAAGATCAAAAAGTTCCCCAAAAGCATGTAAAAACTCCAAAACCATCAGAGCATCACCAAAGATCTCAGGAGGAAGTCTTGTCTTTACTGGCATTGGAATGGGAAGTTCCTGCAATCCAAATGGGACAGCTTAGTATCTTACTTGGTTTCTGCAAACTACACAAGTGATTAAAACCAAAGTTTGTTATTCTAAGGGGTGTATCTGTTGCTTTTCTGTACATTTTATTGAAAAGAGTCCCCCAAGGCACAGATCAGTTATCACAGTAACATCTGTGGCAGTACTAACTTTAGAAGCCAGAGAGCATACAATTTGAATGTAAAACTTTTGAGAAAAATGTTTATTCACGATCATGAAGTTTGTATCTTTAATAAAGGAAGTCAAACACACTACAAATTAAGAACATTGGTTGTTAAAATTTTTCCTTTAAACCTGTAATATTTCTCAAGAATTTTGAACTTCAGTATGCTGTCCAGACAAGCGAAAATAGACCTACTCTTAAAAGTTACTCATGATTGCTTGTGAAAACAAGCAAACAAAATCCCAACACATTCCCATGAAACGCATCCTTCCAATATTAGGATATGCAAGATCATGTACTGATGACTGCATGTTCTGGTGTTGGGCTGTTTGCATTGGTAAGGCATTTAGAGTAGGAGCTGATGTAACCATGTAACAAGACCACTTAACAGAGACACCACTTCCAAATCACAGATGACAGTTTTAACACTGTTTGACTCTGAAATTACTATTTTGATGTAACTCCTCAAGATTTGTCTCCTCAATGTTTCTTAGCAGACAAGTTGAACAATTCCCAGAATGACAGCTCCTTCTCACAAATGTGGTTGTTCACAAACATGAATAAGAAGAATGCCAAATACTTGTGCTTCAGAAGAACATAGTAAGGTACTCCATAAATTTCCAGAGAAGAGAGGTTTTTTTGAAAAACAGGGCTCCCCTAAACTCATCTTTATTGACATTCTTATCCCCGAAGATGCTCATTAACAAGTATATTGCTAGAGTTTAAATCAAAACAATGCCACAGGGAGCAACAAGCTAATGTCCTCTACACCTTTTGCAGTCAAAAATTTGGTTTCTTCATTACTCAAACCTTTAAGTAACTCAGGTTTGTTCTAGGTGAGCTCATCTTGTATATTTAACAGAAAAATCAAGCACAGTCAATACCCTCCACTGTACTGTCAGCACTTTAAACATACATTTGCTCCACGTGTAGACTGAGTACAGCCTGCAAAACTTTCCTCAAGGCTGAAAATGCAGATGCAGACGATCCATTAGCATCACCACGGGCAAGTATGTACTGCCTGACTGCAGGTGATTCACAGCCCCCGGCATTCCAGTCAGATCTAGATCTGCCTCTGCATTAGGGCATCTAACCTGGGGTCCTTGCAAAGGATGAGCTTGAGTTATTCCTAATTCAATCATACCTTAAGATCATCACACTCCATATCTTCTCTAGGTTTACTCCACTGTTTCAAGTATTCCACATATTTTCTTTTTTCCTCACGCAGCTTCTCTCTTTCCTGAAAAAATGTCACAATTGTCAGATGGCCCTACTGCGGTTTGGAAAACTGCACCACTTACAACTCAATCAGATGGAAAAGTAAAGCATCGTATTTCATTAGAATGCAGTAACCTGTGCATTTTTATTTTGTATAAAATGATACTGGCAAAATGTTTTAATGTGGTGATACTTTCTTGAATCAGTTGTTGCTTTTGTTGGGGGGGGGTGTGCTTTTTGTTTTGTTTTTAATGGTAGTGGCTGAGGAAAAAAAATCCTAAAAATTAGAATATTTATGAAGGTTGCTTCAAAAAAGATCATTAAAATACAGTAGAAATTTATATCATTTCTTCATACACAAAGTGAGAAAAAAGTTATTCAGCCATTTCCATCCAAAGAGGATCCACAAGTAAACACACAACCATTTGATATGCTGCAAATCTGATGCAGAACAGCATCTTTAACATGCAAATGGAAGACAACCATCAAATCAAATAATTTTATGCATTATTGGCAAGAAAAACCCCAACCCTCCACACCAAATAAACTCAATTCTGAAGTAATTTGAATTTTTTGTGAACTAAAATTATAGAGAATGTTATGCAGAAATACAAACCCATAATCAAATCTTATAGCTGACTATTCTTCTAAAGTGCATTTCTAATAACTGAAAACTTAATGGAAAATAACTTGAAACAGGCAACAACTACGAAACAAGAAAACTGGAAAGCCATTATACAGTTCCTATAGGAAACACATATACTTCAAATGCATTACTTTTTCCTTTTCTATTTTGAGTCTCTCTTTTTCTTCTTTCTTTTTCATCCTCTCTTCTTCCACAATTTTCTTTAATTCTTCTCTCTTTTTTTCCTTATCTTCTTTCTCCTTTTTCCTTGCTTCTATAGCATTTGCCTTCTCTTGTTTTAATTTAGCTTTTTCAAAAGCTATAAAAGGAAAAAAAACAAACCGAAGTTATTTTTTCTTTTGTAAAATGTTAGTTTTAACTGCTGAATAGACTGACCTTTTTATAATTACCATATGAAAAAGATATTGTTATGAAGACTGAATTGTTTCTATGCCAACCAGAAATTCAAACACTTGAAAGTTCTTTAGAGAATCAGAGTTTTAAGCCTAAGTATTAGACATGTTCTACAGGGTTGTCATCACTGAAATAAAGTTAAATTTATCTGGGGTTATGAGTATACAGAAGTTTATTACTTGTTTATTGGTTTCTATCAAGTGACATATAGAGATGAGAACTGATTCCAACCACATATAATTACAGCAAGGTATTTAGTAACGACTGATTAATAAAATTATGTCACAACCAGGTGTGGTATGTAACTGTGAGATATCTGTGATGGCAAAAACCTTTAAACAGGTGATCTTCAAGTATTTAGTTATTACTGAGTTACTGTAAAGTCAATACATTTGAAACCTACATAGGATTTCAGTGCCTTTTGTTCTAGTTTTACTTCAGCTACACAGTTTAAGCTGAACTTTAATCAGCAATAAATGTTATTGCATGAGGAGATACAGATTTCTTTGTAGTCATCTGCAGAAGAACAGAAGGATACAGATTTCCACTTTCTGTGGACAATGTCTGTCAATCCACACACAGGCTAACAAGTAACAGGGAGTATTACTGTTTTAATTGAATAAACAGGAAAGCTGGAATCACAAGCAAATAAAATGAAAAAGATCCACTCTTACCAAGCAGATAGTACTAAAAAAAAAATATTTTGATTACATTTTCCTGTAAAATTTGAAAAACAGGCTTGATTGCTTCTACAGACAGCGACCACACATCCCAGCCATGTGTCTCATCCAGCAAACAAATGCAGTGAAGCTCATCCCCCAGAATCTTCTCCATATTGAGAAGGCTAATTTTTCAAGATACCTTGTGAAAATATGTCTTAACTAGCCTTCTAGAATCTGTAGTTTCTTTTCACACATGAGAGGAAGCAGTTTTGATGTTAATCAGCTGTTACCTTGTTCTGTGCTGTCAGTTCCAGCACATAAACAAACGCATGCTAGTTGTGCAAAAAGGTGGACACACACAATTCTAACAGACGTGTCCTGTCTCCTATGAAGGAAAGGCCTAAAGCAGCATCACACAACTTTGTAGTTATTTAAGCAGATGATGGACTAGGTAATTTCTAGATGTCCTTGCCATCCTAAAGCATTCTATGTTCACAGAAATGAAAGGTTGAAACCAGAAGTTCACAGAAATATTTCCAGAGATGAAAGCCTTTCCTTAGGAAGGACATCAGTGCTTACAATCCAGAAGAATTTGTCTGAAGAACTTTGTCCGCGCTTTGTCTCTTCAAAAAGACACATCTACTGAAACTCATACAAAAGGCATGGGGTTCCCCTTACTTCATTTGAAATAATGCTTAAATTGATCAGGAATGGGTCAAAATTAAGCCCAAATTATTCAATCAGTCCAAACTAAAAGTCTCATAAGTGATTTGTGATATTTTGATTAAAAAATTCAAAATGTATTACAATTCTATTAAATTTTGCGATAGTTTTTCCATTGAGGCCTTTTCCACATACAACAAACTGATTTGTCTTACATCTTCATGTTTTGATACGCCTTCAGCTGGTAAAATTTACATGACTTCACCACTCAAAGTTATGCAAAAAATTATTTAGCTCTTTATTTATCTGAGATAGAAATCAACACAATTGGACCACAAGCTTCCCACATTTCCCCAGTTCAGTAAACTAAAATGGAAAAAAAAGGGAAAAAAAACTAGACCAGGAAACAACCACTGTAATCACTGAAAGGAGCACTTTGCAATAGTGCAGTGGTAGTACAGACTTATTACGTTTTCCATTTGAAAGGTACAACCCCCAAAGTACTGTAATTACGGCCTGCTCTCAAATCTGCAAAAACTGGTTCTGCTGGTCATAGGACAAAACCTCAACTTACCCATGGCCTGCATATCTTCTTTTTGCTTCTGGAACCTTGACCTTTCCCTTGATACCTTACTTTTGTTTCCTGGGGTGTTTCGTTTACCAGTAATACTGTCCTCCTGATTGAGAATTTGCAGAGGGAGAGGAAAAAAAAACATAACTATGGTGAAATTACCAGCAAAAGATATTCCCAAACACGATAAAGTAGATTAGAGCACCAAGATTCTCCATGTTTAAATACAGGCAAGTGACATCTGTATCTGGGGGCAAGTGACATAATTGTATCTAAGAGTTCAAATTAAAGCTTTTTAGCAAATTATTTATTAACCTCCAAAGGAACAAGTGCTTTACCCATCTTCACAACACACTGAAAAGCTCGTTTCTTGATGGGATCACAGACATAAAGATAAAATAAGGAATGCAACAAATACGGTCCCTTTAACCAGCTCAATGATAAAGCAATTACTTTAATAGCAATTATGTAATATAACCCAATTCATTCTCAAAGAAAAAATGCAAAATTTCAACCTTGCATTCCAACTGTTCTGAAAATTCAGACAAATGGAAGAACTTAAAACACTGTGCTAATGTGCCTTCCTCTGGGATTAAGAACGTTATCACTTACAAGACTGGCAGGTGCCCTCTTTGGAGGTCGCCCTCGCCGCCTGCTCGCAGGACTGAAGATAAATGTGGGTGGGTCATCAGGGAACAGGTAGGAGAAATTTTGCTCTGCTAGTTTGTATTTTTCAATTGATGTTGCCTTAGTATGAAAGATGAACACAGATATGCATTGTGATATTCTTACCTTTTCATAAATACAAGCTAATTAATGAATCATTAATTCATAGAAGATGATAAAAGTAACGTAAGTGGCTAACTTCAGAAAAAAAATAGACCTCTGAAACAATCTAAGTGTAGAGTCAATCTACCAAATGGATAATAATGTATGCAGCACACATACGGAAATAGAATTTGGCTTCATTTAGTAAGATGCTATTTCTTTAGATGCCTTTCAGCAAACACAGCTGGACACAGTCATCCTAGCAAGTTACTGCAAGGTGTAAGGAATGACTTTTGACAGATAAAGCCAAAAAATTAACTAATCAAAGAATCACATAATTGTCTATGTCCCTTATTTCTGGAAGAGAATCATTTCAATTTGTCAAAGTTTCTTTTCAAATCTACTTCCCCCAGCTGATGACTTTGGAAGTCTGCCCTTGTCAGGCAATACAGATGAGAACACAAAGGAGACATTCTGAACAGGACATGTTCACTTAACTGAAATGAAAAGCCATCAGCAAGAGGACAAGTAGACACTCCACAGAAAGCCCAAAGACAAGATGACAAATGCACACATATACAGAATATAACAATTTTCCTGAGTCTCCAGAAAGCATCACTAATAGAACACTACTCCTTGATGTGTTACACTGAGCCGGGGCAACAAGACCAAGGAAGGGGGTGGTTTATCCATTTCAGCTCTGTTTTCTCCTATTTCCATTTCTTTAAAAGAGACAGACTCTAAAGTTACAAACTTATTTGCTATTTTCAACAACTTTTGGAGCCAAGACTCTCACTGATGCTCTCGTGTCTCCGAGCCTTCCTGTGCAGAACGAGTACTTACACGGCTGTACAAGAAAATACCAGACAAACAAAAGAACTTTCTAAAAACAAGGTGATAAGGATTGCAGGGTCAAGGCTGCAATACACAGAGAAAGACGCCAGGATCTCCTGTGGCACAGCAAGCAAGGCAAGGGGAGCTACTGCCTACTTGGTAAGTGTGGGGAAAGTAGCTCACTTCCTTGAGCACAAGGAAATAAATTCTCAGTCATCCTGAGCCAACTAAGATGTGAATTTAGTCTGAACTTGTGCCAACTATCACCATGTGTCATCTCATAAGATAACAAAAATATGGATATTCAGTATCTAAGGCCTCATCCAAAGTCCATTCCAGCCACCTGAACTCTTCAGTACTTCTGTCTCACTGAAGATCTGGAGACTGCATTCAATCTACTAATTTGATCTAACAGAACATTTTCCAGCTAAAAGCATTAGAACAGACTGGTATTGGCTTACTGTACTAAAACAGAAACAGTTTGTTTTTGACTTAGAAATACCAGCTGCATACCTTGAAAGATGAAAACAACTCATGTTCAACTAAGCAAAAGTATACTATGCTTTAATAAATAAAATTTTTCTAGGTAGATGCTCCCTTTTTTATTTTGGGGACTTTTCTAAGCTGGTAGCTAAAAAAGAAATTAGAGAATTCTGGTTCATATACAGAAAAACTATCATCTTGTTTACAAGCAGAAATTAACAAAAATCTGGTTTTATGCAAAAAGTTCAAGTCTTTTATTTTAAAAAAGTCAAATATTAATTTAGTATATTGTACTTTAAAAAAGCTAAATTTTATGTCATTTAAAAAAGAAGCACTGGGCAGTTTGTAGAGAAAAAAATACTAAATAGGGTCAGTATTTTATCACACAGGTTATTTCTTCTTACTTACCTTAGTTTTTATTACTCCATCATGTGGTTCACAGTGTTGTTTCAGAAAAAGTTTAAGTCTGTCTCGAGAAAAGAGATGTTTCCTCCGGCTGCAGCAGGAAAGAAAGGTGGTATTATCAACTAACGTCTTCAATGACTGTTTCAGTACAGCTGAAAATATGTGCAAGAATGTATGAAACAGACCACATCATTGACCTTTTTCTGATTTTCAGAAGTATAAATAACACCCTTACTATTGTAATAACAGCCATTCTGTGTAACCCCAACTGAACTAAAAACTTCTTTATGAATGAACCAAACCCTAAGTAATGCTTAAACACTTGGTTTATGCATCTGCAATTTTTATTTTGAAGATCCTGATATGTCCTCTCATATAAACACATACAAACTCCACAGTCTATTCATCCATGGTAGATCCTCCAAATATTTCTTAAAATTCCCAAATACAACTAAAGGCTGATTATTTCAGAAGAGAGTGAAAACAAACAAGAAAACAAGGACAGCAGCAATCACATCTCTCAAAAGGGAAGATAAGCCAACAAGGAGGGGAAGTGCTTGGTCAGGCTGTGACACTCTTGCTAGAGGACAGTGTGCACTCTGATGGTTCCTGGCATTTCAGGAAGCCCAAACTACTGCACAGGAAGGAAAAAACTAACTACTACACAGGAGTGTAGTTAAAGAAAAAAACAAATCCAAATTTGTGCTGGAACTAAATGACTTGAAATCACTGAAGATTTTTACAGCATCAGTTTGAAAAGTTCTAATGTACAATCTATTCTAAACATATATTTTAACTAAATTCAAGACAGACTTGTTATTTCAGAAGCAAAAACTCTGCTGCTTTCTGTTTTAGAGCAGTCTGATTGCTCATGTCTGCTCTGACATTTCAAACCAGCAATGCTGCCACAGAGAGTGCTCACAATGCCACTAGTTCATTAATATTACTGAATAGGATTCTCAAATTTTTGTTCACCTACTCCATCAATCACAAGAGTAGCCACAGGTATCAGAAGTCATAGCAAGTCTCATCTGTGTGTCATTGAAAGCAGAGACCTGCAAGAAGCTGGTACCTGTGTCAATGCCAGTAAAGCTTGGAACTATTGTTATAGAAAGCTTGTAGCATAGTATTTTGTTCCAGTGCTTTTAATTAATAGCTCTAACATTGTTTTAAAATCCATTTTATGCCAAAAATATCTTGCACAACTCACAGTTATAAAGTACAATTTTAATTTTAACATACTAATTTTTACCTTAGTTGAGATGCTTTAACAATAACAGGTTCATATAAGTGTTTTTTAATAGGTTGGACTTTGTATTTGAACAAAGAAGGATCAATTATGGCTTTCTTCTCCCTAAAATTAAAAAAAAGAAAGTTAAAAGTTTACATTTACACAACATCAGTCTTTTATTGTACACATTTAATATATCCATATGTCTACAGAATGGACCTCTTGGACCAAACTATATTAATACAGGCTGTAACTTCCACTGGTCCAAACACGACCTATTAACTTGTGCCAACTTTTCTGCTACTATATTTAAATCTCCATCAAAACCACATCCTGCAAGGAACAGGAGAAGGGATCAGGGATGTTGGTTTTCTTAGCAGGGAAATGGGAGATAATAAGGGAAGGAAGAACAAAGAGGGAAAGATAAGTAATGATATAACCCTATCCTTTGGAAAATCATCTCCTTAGTACTCTCAGTACTCATGATGGCAATAGGAAGGCAAGGAAACAGGGAAAAAGATGATGAGGAAGGAATCTAAAAGACAGAGTTAAATAAAATTAATAAAAATAGTAGCCCAAAAGCTACCAATCACATTGCAAAACAAATAAAAAACACCTATTTTTCAAAAATACCATTTTAGAAAAAAAAGAAAGCTTCACCAACAACATTTTGAAAATAACAGAAATTGTAAGGCAAAGTGTCTACACTTTGAAATCCACGTTTATCAGGTTACATGTTTTATTACCCGAAGTGCATTTCCCTTTCACATCTATCACTACAGAGAACTAGGTTTTTCCCCTCCATGGAATATATTTCTTCATTTTTCATGTAACAGTAGAGGGTTTTTACCCTTCTTCCTAGGAGAATAACACACAGGTTTGGTGTGCTACCAAAACAAAATTCACTCCTTTAAAAGACAAAGAGAGGGGGGTTGCCACAGACAATGCATTTTAAGAAGTGTGGCATATTCATGGACAGACTTCATGCACAGAGCTAAACTAATGAGACTTTCTTTAAATAATTGCATTTTGCTGTTAAAAGAACAAACTTCTCCTAGGGTGGCAATTTGTAATTACGAGTCATACTGTTTTAAGAGGAAGAATTCAATCATCATTTCATCAGCAAGGAAAATTGAAGTAGTAGTGGCTGAACGTAGTTAAAAATAAATGGACTGACAAAAAAAGGAGATTTATACTTGGAAACAGCAATACATCCACTAAACCTACAGATGGGTGCTACAACATGCACTGTCTTGCACAATACTATTTAAGTTGAAATCTCAAGTTGAGTCGCTCAGACCAACTCCAGTTAAATAAATATAAAATAAAAACCCCACCCAGCTAGTCATTTTAGCAAAACAGAGATAAATTGCATAAAGAAAGAAATACAGTCTACCCACTGGCAAGATTTTAACATCTCTACAAAAGTTTCTTGAAGGGGCCTTCGCATTTTGCTCATGCCATGATCATCTTCAGTCTCAAGACAGGAAAGCTAAGTAATGAAGGCTGTCACTGGGAATTTCTGGATAGTATAAAATATAAACTTGCTCCTCACCATAAGCCCTGAGTTTCCAGCCCTTCTGTGTAATAAGCTGAAGAACAACACAAATAGGTAATGTTCAGATAAAAAATAAAAGGCATCAGAGTACCAATGTTAAAGCAAAAGTATATTAGCTTGTTTATACATTTTGAATAGATTCTAAGCTCCTATACTGTCTGCAATCAAATGCAGGGCCCAAAGAATAATCAAATGTTCAACTCCTGTATTGTTAATCATTACTTTTTAGTTTGAGTAAATCCTTCTCTCAGCTTCAGCTGATCATATATAATAGCCCATACCTAATTTCCAAGACACATTTTTTCTGCTTAGTTTCTGAGTTTCCAATTATTTTCCCAAGAAGTGAACATATTCCTGAAATCCTCCTCCATAAATCCAAATTTAAAGTCAAAATTTTGCTTAATGCAGAAGAAGAAAAAGGCCCTTCAGAACACACAGAAATTTTTTAAAATTATATAGGTCACCTAACATCTTTGCCATAAAAGTAGCATTTTTGGTTATATTTTACTTTATAAAGCATTCCAAAACACGCAGGAGTTAGCAAGGGTTATACCATTTCACAGCAGAGAACCCTTACAGCAAACCTTCACAGCACAGCTCTGACAGACAACCAGATCCACAGGAAAAAAACACAGAGCATCTTGTAACTTAGGCAAAAATTGGAACTGACTAAGTCATATTACACTAGTTTGTAATGCACTCAAGTTAACATGGTTAGTACCTGTGGCAGTGTCTTGCATTTTTGGATGGGGTCATACTGAACCACTGACAGGTAAGGATCTCATCAGGCCTTCAATTACTTTGGCATGATGATCATGTGATCTTGACATAAATTTCTTCTTACAGTACCACTATAATATATTCTGACACCACGGTACTAAGGTGGCTTTACCAGGAAATTCTTGAGACCTCAAAATCACACCATCACGAAGGCTGGAAAATACCTCTAAGATTACTGAGTCCAACTACTAACCTGGCACCCCCATATTCACCACTAAACCACATCCCCCAGAGCCACATCCACACGCCTTCCGAACATTCCCAGGGACGGCAATTTGACCACTGCCCTGGGCAGTGTGTTCCAATGCTTGACAACCCTTGGTGAAGAAATGTTTTCTAATATCCAACCTAAACCTAACCTAGCTCAACTTGAGGCCATTCCTTCTTGCTCTGTCACTTATTACCTGGGAGAGGAGACCAACACCCTTCTCACTAAAACCTCCTTTCATCAGGTACTTGTAGAGAGCAGTAAGGGTCCCCCTGAGCCCCCCTTTCTCCAGGCTAAACAACTCCAGCTTTCTCGACCTTGTCCCTTTCAATTACCTTGTCCAGGACACAACTATCTGTACTATCCGGTCTGAGTCTTGCCAGAGCTACCTACACCTTAGGGTATTAAGAGAAGTAGAAAAACAGCAAAGAAAAATCCTGACAATGAGAGGATCAGGAATACACTTGAAATTACTGCTGTCCCACTTTTCCAAAAAGAGGCAGTGGCTTTTCTCCTTCTGTCTAAGTTTGGGAATGGAAAGAGCTCTCTTGAAGAATGCCAGCTAAATAACACAATCATTTATGGTCTCCTTATGCTCCAGTGCAAGCCTTACACAGAGGTGACCTGTCAATACACCGATCCCAACAGCAAAGCTGAGTTCAGCAGACCTTTGAAGGTTGCCCCTGACAAGCAACTCCTACTGAGCAATAACAACTGCCCACCTGGAACTGCAAATATTTTCTGTAATCTGACTGAAACTTCAACAACAAAACAGAGCAACCTAAATTCTGTTAATAACACACTAGTTATACTGCTCTAGGGACAAACAACAGCACTTCACAACAAAATCCTGACTTTGAAAGTCTGATGAAGATTTTAAGCTGCCTTTGATGCAATACTTTGGTCTTTCCTTACAATATAATGTGGAGTAAGGTCTAAAATCACTATTATTTGATTCAAGGGATGGAGGGAGAGAGACAAAGACAGGAAAGAGACAAATTAAGGATGAAGAAAGATTTGTTGTACTGAAGATACTGTGTAACTTTGATGACAAGCTATGCCCACACTTGTTTCTTCTCCAAATAAAGTCAGAAAACTAGGCTGAAGATGGTAAAAAGCCTGGACAGTAAGGTTCCACTGACATATTTCCAAAAACTTCATTACTTCTTATATCCCAAAGTTTGCAGAAACCATTCAACCTTCCCAAATTGAACAAACACCCAAACTGACTGCCATGAAACAGCCAGCAAACCAAGAATATTTTTTTTCTAGTATTTCTGATGAAGGTCCATCATTCAGCTTGCTTAGAGCCCTGGCAGAAGGAATCCCATGAATTAAGTTGCAGCTGAATTGCACACATTCAGTAGTAAAAGCCCCCCTACCTCCATTCTGCTGTAAGGTGCTAAAGCAAACTCAAAAGTTCAACCTTACCACTAAAAGTTTAGCAGTTTAAGGTGTGATCACTGCTATTCTATGCGATCGCTCCTATGGTACCAGAAGGGCATAGTAAAAGTGGCCTAAGAAATCAGAAGCTGCCACCTTTTGCTTCAGGGCCCAGGCCTTAGAAAGGCAGCCTGTTGTTCTGGGGGAGTGGAGTGAGCACATCCTGGACTCTTTCTCCCTGTACCACCTCAACTTTTACTGCGGAACACAATAAAAAACTGTGAACAGGAACACTTGTACAGACTGCATGGCTATTTCTGCCCCACACAGACAGGGGAAGGGGCACAGAAAGGCTGGGATCTCTAATGACATCTATTTTCAGTTAAGATTCTCTAGTCTTACAGATTCTTTGGGAAAAATATTTGCAGATGGCCCATCCAATCTGTGCTGTGCTCCCCTCCCCCTCTCACTCACAAACACGCCGAGCATCTGCTGTACCATTGTTTAACAGCACTGCAGCTTTGCACAAAGGCTGAGTCTCAAAACCTGGAGATTTGTATGCAGGAAAAGGCAGGACTATCATTCTTCACATATCAACTTGACATTGGTCCCAAGGTGACTAACATTCATACTCTCCCACAAACAAGTTTCACTATAAACAGGAAAATATAGTCCCTGAAAGATTAGGGCTGCAAAGCCAAGTCATTCAGTTCAGTGGGATTTCTTATTTTTATGAGTAATGGCATAAAGAATCTTAAATGCCACACAAAAATCGAAAACAATGCTTTGCTTTCAAATAGGTTTTACAGGAACAGCAAATAATACTTTCCAAGTCTGCATATAGGCAGAATATATCTAGAAAACAACTGACGTGTTATTACACTCTTGCATGTTATAAAGAGATTCAACTAAAACTTCTAGTAAGCATTTTAAAGCCATAAGAGGCATCCAATTTAAGCTTGTAGCACAAGTGATAGTTAGGTATGTCATAGAACTGTGCTTCAAAAGTTTGTATGTTCTCACAAGATTTCCCCTTCTCTCCCTTCTCTGCACTGTCAAAATAACTAATCAGCTGGGAAGAACCATAGACTGTCTGGGAGTGCAAGACTTAAGTCTTACTACCGGCTCTGCATGCATGAAAGTGACAGCACTATAAGGGGATCAATCCTACAGTCAGCTCTGTGCACACTTGCATAATTCCAAGAATAACCTCCTTTCAAATGCCATATGCCTTTTGGAACACCGAAAATGCACTTATTTTCCAAAATATGTAGGGCATCTTCATGAACAACTGCAACGCTGCCTTCAAGAGACTGCAGAGAAATTTAAAAAATATTTATCCCATGTTATTTTCTTAGCCAACTGAGGAGCTCCAGCCTAGTTATTCAAGGCATGTCAGGACATGACTTCATCAAGCAGTTAGCGATAAGATTAATTTCGGTATCAATGTGACCGCTTGAAGTCAGTAACAGTTCATGTAAAGCCTCTTGTTGCTGGTTTGGGGCCCAATTCAAACTCTCTTTCATCATGGCACCCGTGAAGCACAGACATCATCTCATACTGCCAGGATACACAAGCTCAGTTATGGTCAGTAAAGGGACAGACCAAACTAAGCACCACAGTTAGAGCCAAGAAGCTCTCCTACTCCAAGTATTAAACTACTCCAGCCTATAGAAAGTTCCTCAAGACACAACACACACAGTGTCACTGCACCTACATTCATAATCAAATCCATTAAATACAAGGGTATATATTTATATGGTCATGTGCACAATGAAGAAAGCTTTCTATGTTTTTAATTTTTTGGACATAAACACACAAAGTCTCTGGGAAGACTTTTCACAGAGTTCCAGTAAAACCATGTCCTTCTCTTGTAAGGCAGTTTCAACTCTGAGCCCCATGATGGAAGAGAAATAATACCTGACTGTGGAAATGCAGAACATGACTGCATTTTCCAAGCTACAGCAGCAGAGGCTCTGCAGCACAGAGAACTATTGACAGGCACACACAGCTCTGCCACCATCTCTCAGCAAAAACACACTGCAAACAGATTAACTGTGATTATTCTGTAGGTACTCCATTTCTCCTAATGCACAGTTTTCTGGTTGATTAACATAACTGGCACCTGTGAATGTTCAGCTTGTCACCTTTGGCTGTCTGAGCACTCACGACCCATACAGATCAAGTAATTTGTTTCAGTCAGACTCTGCCACATCTGCTTTAGTCTCATTTCCACCCGAACTGAATGATTTATACTGTAAAAGTATCACGTACCCATTTTGTGCAGAGCTACTGTTGGTTTCTGAGTCGTCACTGTCGCTGATGACAATTGTGTCTCCATCAGCAATGCTGGTATGGCCATTTGCCATTCCATTATGATGGGCTGGAGCTATGACTTCCAAAATCTTACACTGCAACCTGAAATAAAACACAGACATTTATTAATGTCAAAGTCTTTCACTAGTGCAAACAGTCTAAAGTTGTAGCAGATGTTATTTTAAGAATGCATATATAACTGAACATTGTGTTGTCTACTAACTTAGTAAATAACTGAGAGCCTTGCACTGAAATACTGGGTAAAATACTGATGTCATGAGTGTCATCTAATAAATGAACAAATTCATCTGCTTACACAGCTATCAGCTTCACTACTTAGGACAACAAAGCTATCTAGTTCTTTGTGGTTACATTTTTTTCCTGGTTCTCATTTAGGTAAAGTAAAAAGTTAACTTAATGTGTTAGTTTAGAACCAGACAACAAAACTTCTACATTTATTTTGATAGCAGTCTAAGAAAAGCAAAAGATCCCAAAGTATTTTTTCTTATACGAGATCATCTTCTACTGCTGTCAATGACCTAAATAAACAAGGCTGAAATGATCATTATGCATCTAATCTTAATAATGGCCCATTTATCTGCTGACACATATTAAGGCTCCATCTGGCACGCACACAATTGACAAAACAAGTCTATTCCTTTGCCATCCTGAATGCTAGTCATAAAAGGCAGAATTAACTACATATCAAAAAGCATAATTAATCACCACTTCATGCTGGGTAACTGTATTATAGCTGGTTCTTAAACACTTTCACCCCTTTCTAGAATTCCATGGTTCATATTTTTTAGCTTAACATCCAAAAGCCTTGTCTGATTCATGAAAATCAACTATTGTAGTCAGTGGACACTGTCACATACTCCCAATAAAAGCTGAAAGTGGGGTGAGAAAGAATACATAATAATTCTCTTCTCTGGGCACCAAACACTCCCACTTGAAATGAATAAAACAGAGAATACATGAAGTACTGGGCTTGAATTGCTGTGGCATCCCATCTAAGTTAAAAACAAACCCCAACAAATCCATGACAGACAAATTCTAAGTGTTCTTCTATCTGAACTGAACACTGGCAAAAACCAAGCCATGTCAAAATATTTCTTAAGCACATCTTCTACAAGCAAACAGAAAAAAAAACCCTGTGCACACTGGGGTGGAGGGGAGAGAGGTAGTAGAGGGAAAAGAGTTGAAAACACTACAATAACATTAAAATATCCTAAGTAGTATCCACTTGTGAATTTATCATCAGTAATGCAGTCAGAGCCTGTAGCTGCTTTAACAGGAAGAGAGCTCCAGGATGCTCCAGCAAGTTACGTTATTTTAAAAAGTAGAAAAATAATTTAAAAATAAAACAGAACCAAAATATTAAAATCTGTATCTATCCTTAAAGACAATAATATGACCTATGCTTAAATTATCCATGGGGGTATGATATGAGAGCTGCTTGCACACAGAGGCAGCTTGAGCCTCCTTGGACTCGCTGGCCACAGGCACACGGCCACTCCAACACAGCCTGCCTTGCTTCCAAAGCTGGCTGGTCTGGTGCTGGAAGACATGTTTTCCCAGCCAGTGGAGTCCAACCTAATTAACTGTGAAAATCTAAATAGGTTCTTTGTAAAGAACCAAGAGCACGCAGATATAATGGAGATAGAACCTGGTGGCTGCTCACCAAGTAAGTCCAAGTCCAACAAGGCTTATTAAGGTCTGGCCCAGCACCAGACTCTGTCTGAGCCCTACAAGAAAAGTCTATCATTAGTAACTTGGTTTTCCACTGTTTGGAACATCACAGCCTCTCCTTCACACCAAATAATATGGAGCTGACTGCATAGCAGAATGTATATTATTAGGCTGGGGCTTTTTAATCTAACAAAGATGACCTGCTAAAATAAAGAATTCTTAGTATAACTACTTTTTTCCAGATTATAAAACATATTTCGTTGGTGGTCCAATTCCAATTAAAACACACATTGAATTTCTTAACGGAAAAGCAGCAAAGGCATCACCGATGCCCGCCCAGGCCAGGGGCAGGGCCCGAGCTGCGCTCCCGCCGCGCCCCGCCAGGGGGAGCGCGCCCGCCCGAACCGCCGCGCCCGCCGCCACCCGGGGACAAAGGCGCTGCAGCGACAACACCCCGGGGCCTCCTCCGGACAAAAACCCTCGAATGTTCAGTCACTGAGGAGTTCTCCAACACTTAATTTACCCGCTTATCCATCGGGCAGCCCTGTAATTTACAGGGTATCACATCTCCTTCTCTAAGGATGGAAATTATATATTCTATACACTTGATTCAAAATCCCCAATACAGGTCCCTTGTTTTTTTCTCTTTATTTGTTAACGGGAAGAAATGACTAACAGGTTAAACTATCCCAGAAAGGAAGTGATACTTCGTCTTCTATGCCATTCAAATCATTGCCAGAAACCTTTGGGGAAGGAATCAAGTAAACGACATGCATTACCTGCCTCAATAAAAGCACAATCCGATGCAATTTAATGCTTACTGATAGACAAGAGATAAAAGGAAGTGATGCAACTGTTCCTTCTCGCATTAAAGAAATAATCTATGAATGATTTTTTTAGCCTTGCTGCAGTCAAGTCATGACTAGAAGCATCCAATTTCCTGGACTAAGGGGCAAAGACACTCTCCTAGTGCAAATGGTCTGCTCTTCTCAATAACCTAATCATGCCCTGAAGTTCACTAATTATAACTCTTATTTTATATCATAAGGCACATAAACAACATAGCTGAAAGCTGAAGCAAGACATTTAAATGAGCATACTACTTGAACTGCTTTCTAAATAAGGTAGTTTAAGATCTTCACAGAGCTTTTGACAAAAGTCAAACCATACTCATTATTTTCCATAAAATAAGAATTGAGGGCAACCCCATCTCAAATGACAGCAGCATTAATGTACATATACATGTACCTTAAATATCCCTCTCGGTCAGCAAGCACTTTCTTCATATTACTATAAGGATTGTGAAAAGGTTTACTCAGTCACACTAAGTGAATCCCAAATGTGTTCAAAAAAAGCTCAGCTATAGAGCCATGAGGAACTTTTACACAATAGTCCCAGCAACTCTAGCTCAGACATTGACACCCATACTCAAAACAGTTTTGCTTACATCTTTCTGCACTACAGGCTGTTAGCAACAACCAGGCACTTGTCCTCTGGTCTGTCCCAAGGATGGCCCTTACGCTTACAGACCTGGTCTTTGTTAAGCTCAGAAACTACACTCTTTGAGGTCTCTTATGTTATGTTGTGGGGTTTTACTTGTTTTGTTTTGTGGGGCGGGGGTGTGTTCTCGTTTTTTAAAAAAGAAAGGAACAACACAGGAACCCAAACTGTTTCAACACAAAGCCGGAAGTGGTGTGACCAATGTAATTTTTTTTAAATATCAATGTATCATGTCTCTCAAATGAAAAAGGAGCCTGAGAACTTGCACTGATTTCCATCAATTTTGTGTAGGGCTGGTCAGCTGCACAAATGAAAGAACGTAAGTGACTCCAGCAATCTAAGGGCAAGACAGACTGACTAGAGACGGTGGCAGCTTAGCACAACTAGCAGAAAACTTTAAGATCTGACTGAACTTTGTCACTCCCAGAACAGTAAGGAAGAGGCAGACTGAAGGTGTACAAAAGCAAACTGCACCTGCAGCAGCCTCAGGCTGCTGCTCCACAAGATGCAGAGATCACTTAACAGTTCCTGCCAAAACGGGAAATCTTTCCTTGCCATTCCTTCTTCCAGCCACATACTTGGCATGGTGCTTGCTTTTTGTAGCTCTGGCACTCAGTACCATTTACTGATTGCCATTAAATTGAATTCAACTACCTGACAAAAAATAAACAAAAGAACATATAAAAAACCCAAAACAGTCAAACAAAAATCCCTAAGCCAAAGTGAAGAGCTAGGTAAGTTTGTGTCGCATCAGCTACTTTAAGCAGCTCACTGAAGGATGTGATGAAACTAGAGCATATGCAAAAGGCAAATAATACTGGCCACAAATAAAAGGAGGAAAGAGAGCTGTCCATCCACTTGAGAGGTGTTGGAAGAGAGGTTGTCATTGAAAACTGAGGCAAAAAAGTTTTTGAGTACCTCGGCCTTCTCCTCATCCACTGTTACCAGTTTTTCAGCATTGTTTATCAGGGGGTTACACCTTCTTTGACCCACATTTTCTCATTAACACACCTGTAGAAGCCCTCCCTGTTATTCTTTACATCCCTTGCAGGTTCAATTCCAGCTCTGCCTTGGCCTTCCTCACTCCATCCCTACACAACCAAACTTCATCTCTATACTCTTCCCAGGCTGCCTGTCCTAACTTGAACTATCTGTGCATTTGCTTCTTTCCCCTTCATTTCACCAGCAGTTCCCTACTCAGCCATACTAGTCTCTTGCCTTCCCTTGCCCAATTTCTTGCTCCTGGGGATTGCTAGCTTTTCTGTTCTATGGAAGAATTCCTTCAAGGTGTGCCAGCTCTGTTCCACTCCCTTGTCTTTGAGGGATGCCTCCCATGGGATCCCACTGACTATACCCCTGAAGAACTGAAAGTTTGCTTTCCTAAAGTTCAGGGGCCTAACTTTACTCCTTACCTGACCCACATCCCTCAGGGCTGCAAACTCCACCCCAATGCATGACCCTGCAGCCCAGGCTGCCTCCAATCTTGATGCCTTCAATTAGTTCTCTCATGTTCAGAACCAGTATTGCATCCCCTCTGTTAGGGCTGTCTATTACCTAACTTTAAGAAGTTATCCTCCAGGCATTCCAGGAGTCTCCTGGATTGCCTACAGTGTGCTGTGCTACTTTGACAGCAGATGTCTGGGTAGTTGAAGCCCCCCAGCAGGACAAGAGCCTGCAAGTGCAATGCCTCCTGTAGCTCGAGCAAGCTCCCTTCAATCAGAGCCTGTAGCAGACACTAACAACTCACTTCCCTTTGTTGTCCCAGTTTCTCCTTATCCAACAGGCTTTCCACCTGCTCATGGTTGCTCTTCAAAGACAGCTCTTCACACTCAATCCACCTCTGGATGTAGGGGGCAACCCCTCCACCCCTTCTTCCTCCCCTGTCTCTTCCGAAGAGCCTGTAGCCACCAACATGCACACTCCAGTCATGGGATTTGTCCCACTAAGTTTTAGTAATGGCAAAAAGGTACAGCTTTCCAGCAGTGTGGTGGCTTCCCACTCCTTCTGGTTTTGCCCATGCTGTGTGCCCTCGGGCCTGTGTCATCTGTCTATCACCCCAGAACCAATTATTGACTGAAGTCACTCAAACCACTTAAGGAAAAAAGTATAAAAGAGATTGGGCATGAGCAAAAACTGGGGAGTAACGCCACAGTCTCTGCAGGGGTAGCTGAGAGGNATTTTGTGTAGGGCTGGTCAGCTGCACAAATGAAAGAACATAAATGACTCCAGCAATCTAAGGGCAAGACAGACTGACTAGAGACGGTGGCAGCTTAGCACAACTAGCAGAAAACTTTAAGATCTGACTGAACTTTGTCACTCCCAGAACAGTAAGGAAGAGGCAGACTGAAGGTGTACAAAAGCAAACTGCACCTGCAGCAGCCTCAGGCTGCTGCTCCACAAGATGCAGAGATCACTTAACAGTTCCTGCCAAAACGGGAAATCTTTCCTTGCCATTCCTTCTTCCAGCCACATACTTGGCATGGTGCTTGCTTTTTGTAGCTCTGGCACTCAGTACCATTTACTGATTGCCATTAAATTGAATTCAACTACCTGACAAAAAATAAACAAAAGAACATATAAAAAACCCAAAACAGTCAAACAAAAATCCCTAAGCCAAAGTGAAGAGCTAGGTAAGTTTGTGTCGTATCAGCTACTTTAAGCAGCTCACTGAAGGATGTGATGAAACTAGAGCATATGCAAAAGGCAAATAATACTGGCCACAAATAAAAGGAGGAAAGAGAGCTGTCCATCCACTTGAGAGGTGTTGGAAGAGAGGTTGTCATTGAAAACTGAGGCAAAAAAGTTTTTGAGTACCTCAGCCTTCTCCTCATCCACTGTTACCAGTTTTTCAGCATTGTTTATCAGGGGGTTACACCTTCTTTGACCCACATTTTCTCATTAACACACCTGTAGAAGCCCTCCCTGTTATTCTTTACATCCCTTGCAGGTTCAATTCCAGCTCTGCCTTGGCCTTCCTCACTCCATCCCTACACAACCAAACTTCATCTCTATACTCTTCCCAGGCTGCCTGTCCTAACTTGAACTATCTGTGCATTTGCTTCTTTCCCCTTCATTTCACCAGCAGTTCCCTACTCAGCCATACTAGTCTCTTGCCTTCCCTTGCCCAATTTCTTGCTCCTGGGGATTGCTAGCTTTTCTGTTCTATGGAAGAATTCCTTCAAGGTGTGCCAGCTCTGTTCCACTCCCTTGTCTTTGAGGGATGCCTCCCATGGGATCCCACTGACTATACCCCTGAAGAACTGAAAGTTTGCTTTCCTAAAGTTCAGGGGCCTAACTTTACTCCTTACCTGACCCACATCCCTCAGGGCTGCAAACTCCACCCCAATGCATGACCCTGCAGCCCAGGCTGCCTCCAATCTTGATGCCTTCAATTAGTTCTCTCATGTTCAGAACCAGTATTGCATCCCCTCTGTTAGGGCTGTCTATTACCTAACTTTAAGAAGTTATCCTCCAGGCATTCCAGGAGTCTCCTGGATTGCCTACAGTGTGCTGTGCTACTTTGACAGCAGATGTCTGGGTAGTTGAAGCCCCCCAGCAGGACAAGAGCCTGCAAGTGCAATGCCTCCTGTAGCTCGAGCAAGCTCCCTTCAATCAGAGCCTGTAGCAGACACTAACAACTCACTTCCCTTTGTTGTCCCAGTTTCTCCTTATCCAACAGGCTTTCCACCTGCTCATGGTTGCTCTTCAAAGACAGCTCTTCACACTCAATCCACCTCTGGATGTAGGGGGCAACCCCTCCACCCCTTCTTCCTCCCCTGTCTCTTCCGAAGAGCCTGTAGCCACCAACATGCACACTCCAGTCATGGGATTTGTCCCACTAAGTTTTAGTAATGGCAAAAAGGTACAGCTTTCCAGCAGTGTGGTGGCTTCCCACTCCTTCTGGTTTTGCCCATGCTGTGTGCCCTCGGGCCTGTGTCATCTGTCTATCACCCCAGAACCAATTATTGACTGAAGTCACTCAAACCACTTAAGGAAAAAAGTATAAAAGAGATTGGGCATGAGCAAAAACTGGGGAGTAACGCCACAGTCTCTGCAGGGGTAGCTGAGAGGGGCTGCCCTGTCTCCTCCCACCTCTTCGGACAATGTAGGCGTGAGAAAACCATGTACTCTATACTTTATATCTTACACTTTACTCTCTTACAATGCCCATTACGTTATACATTCTATCTTATATCTCATACTATGCCTGTTACATTACACCTTATAAAGTACCTTATAGCCTTATAATATGCTTTCACTTTTACCTCACAGCTACTTTGATGCTAATTTCACTGGGCTATATCCTTACTCTGTAGGCACCTTATCTACTAACTGTGTTTTGCTACGTTAATACTAANTAACGCCACAGTCTCTGCAGGGGTAGCTGAGAGGGGCTGCCCTGTCTCCTCCCACCTCTTCGGACAATGTAGGCGTGAGAAAACCATGTACTCTATACTTTATATCTTACACTTTACTCTCTTACAATGCCCATTACGTTATACATTCTATCTTATATCTCATACTATGCCTGTTACATTACACCTTATAAAGTACCTTATAGCCTTATAATATGCTTTCACTTTTACCTCACAGCTACTTTGATGCTAATTTCACTGGGCTATATCCTTACTCTGTAGGCACCTTATTTACTAACTGTGTTTTTCTACTTTAATACTAATAATTACAACTTGTCTTACACCTCATAACTTACTAGGTATCTATCTTTATAGTGGTTGTTGTGTTGCTTTAAGGTGTGTAGTTCTTTTTTAACATGTGTGTTAATGGGACACAGCTCTATTCTTTCCTTTTGCTTTGTGTTACTGAGAAAGTTGTGTGCAGTTCATTTTCTTGCTCTGTGTTACTGAGGGGGTTCTAGATTTGTGGTTTAGGTTGTGTTTCTGGTTAGTAGTCTTCTGTTGTCAGTTCAGTCTATTGTGGAGGATAAACTGCTCAAGTTCTGTATTGAAACTTAAGTTTGGTTTGGTGTGCTTGTATGTAGTGTGTATTTTTTGCTGGTTTCTTTTGGGTTTTCTTGTCATCAATTAAACACAATCATGCAGCTAAACATTAAAACCAGCAATGTAAAACCCACAATAACTGTCACACACTTGTATTAATAGAAGTTATTTCAGGAGCTGCTATAGAGAAAGTTCTTTCTTGCTGTTAAGTGTGGTCTCATAGCAGTGTCAAAGACCTATCAGCCTGGGTTCTGCCCAGAGTCAGGCAGGCAGTCCTGGGTTCATAAGACTTTGATTGTGCTGGGGACACTTATAGCTAATAACTTTATATTAATACAGGTGGGACAAGAAATCTCTGCATTTCTGCCCCTCCTTTTCACGTGACACCTTTCAAACTGAGTTTAAAGCCCTCTCAATCAGCCCCACCAACTTATGTGCTAGAATACTCTCCCCTTTTAGACAGGCAAACCCCATCTATGACTTCTCTCATCAACCCCATCACTGCTGACCTGGACAACCAGAAGTGTGTAATAATCTGAGGGCTGAATTAGTCCAGAGAATCTCCTGATAACCCAGGTGCCAGGGAGGCACCAGACTTCCCTGTGGGATGGGTCTGGCCCTAAGTTCTCCTCAGAATGGGGACACCTACAACTATTACCCTTCTTTCTTTCTTAATACCCTAAGTCATGATCCATCTGGTTGACTAAAATTTTCCAGGCAAGCTCCCACATAGACCTTCATCTGCATTATCTGCCTGCTCCTCAAGTCCCACAGCCTCATACTTATTCTGTGGGGACACCTGGGAAGGCAAGGGGGGCTGGGAGGGGACTGTCCCACCACCCTGAACACAGATCTGTTTCCATTCACCCTTATCTCTTATGTCCTCTCTTTCTGTCTAATGGTGAGAGGGTCAGGGTTCCTCTGACTCTTGATGAGCTTCCATCCACTTCATTTCTCTCAGGAACGGAATGGTCTAACTCCACCAGTCTATTTCTATCTCATACTCCCTGATCCTCCTCAGCCTCTCCACTTCCGCTGTAAGAGGAGAGTAATCCAGGAAAACACAGAACAAATGGTAAGTATAACTTACTTGACAAATTCTCTTTCATTCACCTCAGCAACTCAAAGACATGTACACAAGCTATTATGAGTTGCAGGACAAGCAGGTATCTCCATCTACCACTGCGGGAGAGATGGAACACAATTTAAAGAGGAGGAAGACAAGCTGCACCCCACTATGTACACAGGCCAAAACCAGCCCTCACGGAATATCAAACAAAAACTTTGACCCTGCAATTATCAGCACTTTCACTTCTCAGTAAAGTTTTTCCCAAATGCTGAGTAGGCCTTGACAACCAACCAAAGCTGGTATTAGAAGCTGTGAGAGGAGAGACCACTTTTCACAGCTCACCAATGGAGTGCTCTGTACACCAGCTTTTGATCCAGCTACTGCTAATTACTCTAATAGAAATAATAGTCTGGTACTCTGCTATGACCCCATTTCAAGTCAAACAAACAAGACACCCTGAAGGCCCAGATGAGTTATCAATGTGCATCTGTATGCTTTACAACAGGCAAACAAAAACACCCCTTGGATGCAAACAGCTGTTTCAAATGGGGCGGTGGGGCCACATTGCAATACTTTAAGGCCAACATTTTAAAAAAATAACACAATGATCAGTGAGTCAGAAGCAGAAGAAAATTCCCTTATTAATATACACAAATGAAACAAAAGTTTTTCAGATGGCAAAATTTTAAAAGTACACCTTTTCTAATAGTATGTAAAGTTAGTTGAATACAGGAAATGCCAAAAGAGTAATACAAGAAGTTATAGCAACAAGTACCAAAAAGTCTCATTCTGTTTCATCAGCTTTTAGTTACTTTTTACAAAGTAAATGTCAGGTAAGTGCAGTAACTCTTATCCTTGTCCTAATAGTTCTCATTTGCTTGCAAGTAATTAGAGAGATAAAAGCAAGACAAGATCTGAAGCAATAAGTGACATCTTTTTTACTAAGCTAACTGGTACGGTTTAATGCACACATAAAACAAAAGCACAACAAAGAGACAGGTTTTATGAACAATGGCTTCCTGAGCTGTTGCTTTCGAATTTCAGTATCTTCATTTGTCTGACAAGTTATAGGTAAGATTGTATGCTTCAAAGAAAGTAATAAGCAGCATGGTTTTGCTTAGGACAAGGGAATCCTGTGCACAGAACAGCTGCATCAGCTGTCTCCTGTGGAATCACAACAGGACTGCACAGGTACATGCATTGTTTTGACTGCCCAGCCTTCAGTTCTTATAATTATACAGATTAAAACCAAAAAATAATAAAAGGAGCAAACCAAAACCTGTACCTTTAAATTTTTAGTTATAAAAATAGAGAGTGTGCACAGAATTGAGAGCTAACAGAGCCCGGCAGTGCCAATGGTTGTAACAGTTGTTCAACAATCCATAAGAAAAGCGTTGCAGGTTCTTTTGCACGTATCATCATCTCACAGCTTCCACTAGTCAAAGACAAATATATTTATTAGTCAACAAAACAAATATATTTATATCATAAAGGACTTAAGGGCAGTGGAAAGCGAATTCCTTAAGCATGATATTTCCAAGACAGGAGTTCACTGATCCTTAGACAGCTACGCTGGAAGAACACAAACTACACTTGCTCTGTGGGTAAGTAAGCTGCCCTCCAGTACTGTCAGAGATGCTGTTTCACAGGCACCATGCTGGTTCTCCTACCGGAATTCAAATTCACCTTCTAAAATAAAGTAGGAAACTTCTTGTACACAGGAACTTACATTTAAGCCACACCACTAGAAAAACAACTACAATTAATAACTTCACTTAAATTCACTGTAACTCATTAGAATCTAAACATGGAAGACACTCTGTGACTTACTACTTACTGGTCTTACATTAACTTATCCCAGTGCTCAGAAGACAACTACACATAGACAGATACATGAGAGAGCAATACCTTGTTACCAGTTGGAATTAAAAACTTGGAAAATTATCTATAACCTTAACTCTTACTAGGATTGTTTTCTACCATCCTAACTCCCTATCAGCTATAGTCATGACCAGCAACATGCTTCCTGTGCCCCAGTTAAGACTTAGAGAGATGAAAACAGTATGCAAATCTTTTAATTGGCCTAATGCTGTCGTTAATCCACTATGAGCAGTCCTAAAGCACTGGGACACCAGCCAAACAATTGATGAGTTAAAAAAAGAAGTTTTATTTGCAGACAAGGTTGCTCTGTGATCGTCTGTGTTTCCTGTAGCCTAGCAATGGTCAACCTCAAATCAGTCAAAGCAGTCAGAGGATGTTAACCTGTATGTATGATCAGATGCAGCAATCTTTTTAACAGAGAACTTTGTCTACTACTTCTGCAAGTCCGTTCATTTTTAAAAGCATTCTGATATTGCTTGCTCACAGACACTAGGCAAGTATTCCATCACAGTGGTGTCATCTAGTGGTCAAACTCAATGAGAAAAGATACTCCCCTTTTGTATCTGCCATGTTCTGTATGATTTCTTCCTTCTTATACACTGACCTTTAAGCAACTTATTTCAGTCTGTAAGTGGTTGACTTTTTAACTAAGTACCATACTAAGGGATGGACAGCAATTGGTTGTGCCCCAACCTCTGTGGGGAAGGGAAGACATCATCACAAGCTATTTTTAAGAGCAGGGGAGGGGGAACTGAAAAGCTGGTAGAGTTGTCCAACCTAAAACCTCAGATCTCCTCACTGCTCAAGTCAGACCAAAAGCTTATAGTTTAATTAACTAATTATCATACTGCTCACTTGAATACCCTAATAAAGATGGCTATTATTTCTTGTGATAGCACCCACACTCAGAACACTGATAAGTCACAACTGGTTGTTTACACATGCTTTAAATCTAGTTTTTCCTCCAACAAATTAAAATAATTATAAAAATAAAGAAGCACTCTGCTGACCTCAAGCAGAAGAGAACAGGTCCTACTGCTAAGTGAGTTAGGTTATTGTAGGTCTCATTTGGTGAGTCTGAGGCATTAACTGAGGCTATTATTTCAGGCAGGATTTCCATACCACATAGTTCCAGCTGTCAGGTAACTGACTTCAGATGTCAAGATGCTGAAAATCAGCTTCACAAGTTTTAAGTACCAATAGTAAACACAATATTAAGGCAGTAACAAATGGACAGTTTGCTGCAAGAGATGCCATACCTTTTGGAAAAATCAAAAGACCAACCAGTACGTGATGGGTCCTAAACTTGCAGTTCTAAAGTGCAGCTATAGGAAGCAATTTCAATAATGTGAACAACATTTTTCCTCTGCTTCAATACAAGTGTGAGCTAAAGCATTAGCTTCTTATTTTCGATATTAATTATGAATTATTGCTCTAATTTTTCACCCCAACAAAATCTCAAATAATTTCCAGGCCTTTTTCAATAAATTACTTTCTATAAACCACAATTTGACATTCTAAATAACGATATTTACAGTGTCAACTGGTTTCAATTCTTTATCAACTCAAATGTAATCCGAGATTAATTTTTCTCTACATATTCTGTGATGTTTCCAATCGATGTTTCAAATAATAATTCTGTCTTTTACAAAGGCAATACTAGGAAAACATTGCTACACAAGTCCTACAGTTTAACTGGAAATCCAAGCACCTCATGTTTTAAAGCAAAGCACAGCTGCCACTTGGAGAAAAGTCAGACTCAGTTTGGCCAGAAAAGCTGGACAGCAAACCCAAGAAAACTGGCCATTTTAAATCAATACATAACGTGAGAGGGTTAAAGAGCAGGCAGAATTATCTCCTTGTTCCTTCTAACAGATTACCAAATTGGCACGCATTATTTTCAGAGACTGCCTGAATAAGCCACATCCAGGACTGGGGCGCTTTCTCTGCAATTTATTTCTGGTTGATAAGGGCTGCTGAAGACACCACATATACCAAACCAACAGAGTATCTCCCAAACTCCCCTGAGTTCCTCCCACCACAGCTCAGTAACAAGGCAGAAGCAGACAAGTTCAAAACTAAGCAGCACAACAAAACGCTAGAAACCAGAAGCACTGTAAGAAAAGACAGTAATGTGGCATCAGACACTACCACAACCAGGACACACAGGTTTGATACAACTGAATAAACCAACGTCCACCTACACCCTGAATGAACCACGTGACCTCTTTTTCTTTCCAGATCACCCGTTGCTGCTTACAGTACTATGGACTACACTTCATATGCTCAAGATAACAACATTTATATCAAGCCAAAATGCTAAGCCTTCCAGTGTTCGGGTTCCCTCTCATTTTCGTCATTCAAAATCTCGGAAACTGCACCAAAGCAATCTGTCCTACAAGAATATCACACATGCAAAGTTAGGAGTTAAAAATACAAATACTTAAATTGCTTGAGCAACCCCTAGTTACACATGCATTCTGTTGTAGGCTTTGCATTAAATGATGCACAGAGCTCAGAAAACAAATGATCCTGCTGACATTACACATGCAAAAAACTTCATACACAAAAGCAGTGGAAAAGTTTACAGCACCACAAAACAACTCTGTTTTCACGATCTGCCAACTTCTGTTGGTCTCAGAGGATGCTGTAACACTAGAGATAGGCTGTGATAACTTTGCTAGAAAAACATCAACAAGCATAGCTGCACAGGACAAACGTGTGCAAACAGCCCTGCTGTAAAGCTGCATGAGGTACAAGTAACGTGAGCTGGTACACTTAATCCCCAAGGTAGTACTTCAAAATACAGGTCAAAGTCAAGTGTTAATTGAACAGGTGAAAAACTATGCTTCCTCCCACTTTGTCTGCTTTAATCATGCATCTCTAAGTGTACAAATACCTCCCATTCACATTATCATGCTATTTGCAGTGTCTCCTAGATCTAGTATTAAAGGTCTGAACTGGCTCTCTGCTACACATTTGTCTGGAATATTAAGTGGCATACAATCAGCTAAGGCAAGTTTTTCATTCTTCATTTTACCAGGCACCAATTCATACTCGCACAGTTTAAAACATACAATGTCTAGCAGGCTAATCTTTGATTGCAATAGATTTTATTTGAAGCTTCTATCTTTTGATAGAAGCCCATCCCAAAGGCTAAAGAAATTTAGCTTATATACTATTAATATATTGATCAGTGAAAGTAGAACATAAACACAAAATGTTAGATATGTATTTCAACACAACTTTGAGTAACTAAGAAGATTGAATTCAAAGCTGGTAAAAATAATGATAGCACTATGTAATGAGACAGAATCATATCACAACTTTACCTGACCAGCACAGAAAAGCTACAATGCATACACATGAATATTTTAGCAAATAGTTTGAAAATGTAATAAAAAGAAAGAAAATCTATTCTTGGGGGGGGAAAGTTTTAGAAGAACAAACACTTTTTTTACTATTAGTTTGGAAACTAACAGTATCTTCCAAGACAGAAAACAAAGGCATTTCATTAAGCAAATGAAAACCAACACCCGAAATATACCGACAGTTCACAATATTCAGGTTTCTAAATTTAAAAAAGAAAATACAACAACAAAACAAATCAACACCTTATTCTCCAAGCAAAATGATTGTAATACAACTGGTAACCTCAGTCTAGTCATTTGACAATCATGAATATGAGAAAGGCAGAAACTTTAGATACAGGTTTTCCATACAGAAAGCAGCAACTCTACTAAGTTGTTCTTGTCCTGGCTTTGCAGACTGGGACTTCACTGGTTGAAAGGAATAGAGCAGGGAAGAGATGGAAAGCTTTTCTACTAAGCACTGACCTTATGTACATACCCATACAAATTTCCTTACAACTTGTCTCCTGCAGTTTATCAACAGATTTTCTTCCTGGTGTAGTACAAAATTTGCCATAAATAATATCTGGATCAGCCGCTACCAAAACTCACACAGAATAATAGTTCTCCAACAACCATTTTGAATCAACCCACTATTACAAAACAAACACCAGACTATGTGCTAAACATCAAACCACCAACATAAGTCCCTTCTACTCTGAAGTGTAAGCTGTCACATTCCTCCTGAAAAAATCAAAACTACTCTACAAACAAAAACCACACCAGCAACAGCTGAACCCACAAAGGCTTTAGCACCCATTCTGTGGGTATTTCCAGTTTAAGCAAGTTTTAAGTTTTTCCCATTTTAAACCTCAGTCAGGTGAAATTGTAAACTCATTTAGGCAAAACATGGATCTTTTCTAGACCTCTCCCAGAAGCCACTTTAAAGAAAAACTCAAGTTTGTTTATACTACAGAGCACAAGCACCAGTGATATGAGAAAGAAAGCATCTGAAGCTCAAAATTCTTCCAAGTTTTTAATCAGTCTAAGATAACAATAAAAACACTTGCAATATATACGCCAGTGTAATAGTAAGCATAGCACTAACTCTGAGTGGGAAAAAGTCCCATCACAACAAATCCCAGGTAATCACCTATTACAAACATTTTACAATTAATTCCCAACTTCTCTGAGAATGCAATCACAATTTTTGCTACTACCTAAAACTCAAAAATCCTACTTTTATACATTACTTGAAGCTTTCAATAGTTTGGCCATTCACTCCAAATGATTCATCAAAATGTTCATTTTCTTAAATTCATAGCTTGCCTTAGTTTCTCATTAAATCACATTCTACAAACAACTCACCTTTCTCACACCAAAGAACAGACATTTCTTTGCAAATCCACCACACAGACCAAAAAACATGCAGTTAAGACCTGCACTGTCCTATTTCCACAACTGCTTCAAAGCTCAGCAGAGAGATACCAAGCACCAAAACACAACACTGCTCTTAATCAAGGCAGGGAAGAGCGGAAACAGTTTCGCTGGCCTGAGTATCACACCTCACTCTGGGTGTGTTTGATGGAGTTTACTACCCTTGTTTTTGGTTTAAAAAGGCACACAGAAAACCCACCCACATTAAATGGAAAGAAATAAGTATTTATTTTTAAATATACTTACCTTGCACCATTATTTCTAACTACTTCCACTGTTTCACCAACAAAATACCGATCTTTGACATAAGCAAAGATTTCATCACAGATCTCATGAAGTCGGGTGCGATGGGTGAGGGTGGCCAAGTAGAGAACTGGAATGACGAGTGCCTCTGGAAAACTTTGAAGATTATGTCTGGCTTTCCTCTCTGACTCCAGTGCTTCCTGATATGTGAGTCCTGGTTTACCTGTGACAGCACAGCTCCACACAAGGCTGTTGCACAGAATGGTACGTTCAAAAAAATCACTAAAAAGGAAGAAAGGCAGGAGGGGGAAGAAAGAAAGAAACAGTTGAGTTCTACCTGACAGTTTCAACTTGCTAACAGTTAATACAGCAACAAATTGCAAATATGTTTTACAAGCCTGAAACTCAAAAGCAAATCGTAGATAGTCAAGGGTTATTTGCCACTGTTCAGCTATAGCACGGTAAATTACTATTGCAAAATAGTCTCCTCTCACTACAGACTGCAGTCACAGCATCAAGACCTAGAAATGCTGCAAACAAATATTCACGTATAAGAAGCCTTATGCATAATAATGACACTGAGTTCAATAGGTGTCATATCATACCAGTACCCCCCCTTTTCATAAATATTTGCAAGAGGAGCGTCTATAACTGTACAAACATGAAATAACTTCCAGATCACAGAAACATGTTGCAACTTGAATAAGTTTCAGATTTTGAGTGCCTAACTCACAAATGAAAAGGCAGGAAAGGTAAAAAATTAATGTCAAGTAGTTCTCTAAATAGTTTTTATTCCTTCAGTGTTTGTACAGCTCTTACAAAAAGTACTGAGCTATTTTCTTCCTACAGGTGCTTCTCCCTTGTTCCATTAGTAAATATTAATTCTCCTCTTTCCATGTATCTCCAATTAATGCTAAAATTACATTGTTGTTATTGCTTGCTTGCTATGTATTACACTGGAATCAAGAAAGGAGAGCGTCCATTAGTCAGTATCTATTCATTTTTGACAGGTATCAGAAAAACAGCCATTTGTTAAAACACTTTCTAGATTAAATAGATGATGCAGCTATTCACAAAAACATGTTAAAACACATGATACACTTTGAACCAGTGATCAGACAGCAGAGCATCTTTCCATACGCCTCAGTTCAGACAATGCTTCTACTTGCCTCACTTTACAACTCTTAACACACTAGGACTGCTAAGTACTGAACACACAACATGACAAACTGAGGATTGTTTTGTCTTGCATCAGTATAACACAGCTATTTTGAAGCAGACACACAGTCCTTTCAGAAAACTCTATGCTACATGAGATACCTATACTGAAGTTTCATTCCTTTAGAAAAACCGAAACTAAACCACAGAGTGTTCCCATTTTTAAAAGGATAGAACTGTTCAAAACATTTTTAGTAAAAGGGTTAGAGTTGGACAGTTCACACTGATTTTTTCTTGTAGTCTCCCTGCAGACTCAAGCTGGCAAGTGTTCATCAGTGGCACTGATACAGATGACAGTCAGTGTTCACTGCAGATGGACAGATGAACCATAACATTTTGTAAATGAAAATGGAAATTCCAGATTGAGGACAATGAAGGGTCTTCGCTCAGATAATCCCTTCTGTATGAGCACAGGATTCCTGAGTGAGATATGCTTTAGGAAGACCATCAGCTGTGAGAAGGGGAAAAGGACAGAAGAGGAAGAGAGACACTATTTGAATAATATTTAATACCTACAAAAATTCGGATTTTTATATCACCTGCACCTACTTAATATATTTGACAGTATGTGGATAATTTGGGCTTGGTTACTCTAAACAAGAAAAGGAAAAGAACAAAAGAAAGAGAATAAGATAAATTATTCTTCAGTATATAAAGAACAGATGTCTGTCAGTCATTCTTTGTGCATCTTTATTGTGTATTATAGTTACTAAAATACTTTAAAGAACAGGTTAGACAAAAATCTGCTTGGTGGCTTTGGTGTCCTTTGTGAGGTGATCTGATACATAAAAGATGATCTCTTCAGGTCTCTTCTCTACATTGCAATACAGGGTTAGACTGACAATAATTTTTATGGATGGATATTCAATGGATAAAATAACAGTTACTCAAATCTTCATGCAGCTGTATGTATTTACTTATATTTTTATGTCTCACCACAGAGGTTCTTGATTATTATCTTTAGTCAGGAAAAACATCCTAAAGAGTAATTAAGAAATGTACCAGAATATAATTTTCAAAAATTATGGAACTAAAGGTTAAAACAAAAAAAGGCAGCGATATCAGAGAGGGAGGGACAGCGGTTGACACTGACAGTGTCCCTTTAAGAGCTGCTGTTATTCTTTGTGAAGGGACACCAGGCAGTCATGCTATTTAAAGCAACCGCACTGAACTTACAGGAGAAAAAAACCTAAAAATACTCAACCAAACAAAAAGCAAACAAAAACACCCCAACAACAAAGCTCCCTCTAAAAGTGTTTAATCCATGATTATTACAAGTGCAAAATGCTAAGATTACTTTAACTGAAACATATCTGAAGAAAATATGTTCCATTTGCATACAAGAGCAGTTTGTGTATCTAGTTTCATTCTCCCTCATTTCCTCTTTTGTTTTGTGTGGATATTTCCCCTGTGAATTTCCAGGGAAGAAAAGAAGCAGTGTGAAAAGAAATTATATTTCATTTTGAAAGCATTATTTGTCTTTAGCTATCATTACCTTTAGCACATCGAAATTAACTTGGCTTGAGAGAGGAGAAAAAATCCCATATAGCACTAAGATGTTATTGGCAGTACTCCTTCTGTGTCTGTCTCTCACCAGTGGATGTCAGGTATCACAAAATGATTGACAAAGAGCAGACACAACAGCTACCAAACCAAGAGAATGGCAGCAGCAGTGATATCTTTTCTCTTTACTTGAAGAGTAATAATGCCCTTGACCATATGCTACTTTTAACTTCAATTCACAACAGCAAGAGCATCTGCTGCTACCTCACATCTGAAGCCTTACCTACATCTTTATCCAGGGTATTTTGGTCTTTGGGGCTTCCTTTCTGAATCAACATCTCTGTGACTCTTGAAAATGTGGAGCAAGAAGTTCATACAAAACACATCCACAAAGTTCACTTGCACAGTCACATCTGCCAATGAGGCGACAAACACAACTGGGAGCACCCTGGTGATGGCCCCATCAGCTCAACTATCGGGGAGCAGGGACCAACAGCTAAGCTGTCTTTGTAGAAGTAATTAATGCTGACTTCTCAGCTGGATGTCTCTTCTCATTTACATTGGTTAGTTGCCCATGCAAGGTAAGGCAAACTGTAAAATTATCAGCAAATCATTGAGTAGTAGTTTAACACTACTGCTCAGTAGGTATTTGAAGGGGGCAGTTCATTAAGAGAAGCTGGAAATAAATTACTTGCACTGTCTGTGCTGACTGCACTTGCAATGGATATAAAAATCTAGTGTAGAAACTGCAGATGTCTGTTGCTTCAACTAACCAAGTATTCCCATTGAGTTCAAGATCTATATTTTTAGCGTGCTTCAAGAACATATATTTCAAAACATTTACTTTCATTCACTTTCTTAGCATATATTAACAACAAGTCATTTACTGTATGTATCATATGACAGTAATCACAGAAGATTGACTCTGCCATTCTAGATCTCAGAGTTTTCTTATACTCTTCATCTCTGGAAGTAGTCAAGACTATATATTGCAAACAATGCACAAAACAAACATGGGAAAAAATTATATTTATTCCTTAATATTTACAGGTTAATTATGCATTAAGGAATATATTTAAAGTTAGGAGTTTCTTTTCAAGAAAACAGAAAAATCCACCTAATATACCTAAGTACTCTTAAAAAGCCTTTTAAACAGATCTCTTTTTGACTGTAACCAAGAATCCCACAGGCCTATCTGTAAAGAAGTTTCATTAAGTTTTGAAGATGCAAAATTGCTCTTCCTTGCCCTTCCATGTTCTAGAATGAGGAACATTCCTACCACTGTATCTGTACTACCCATGGTTTTCTTTTTCAAACTGTCTTCACAAGCAAGACGTCCTACACTTCAATAGTAGCTTTCTCCACACATCTGTATGTGTATTAACTTTCACAGACAAGGTGTCAAAGGCTGGTGTAACATCTCACTGGTTTAATGTGTTTCTCCTGCATCCCACACATCTCGTGCAGCTCTGTACTTGCTGTTCCTACTGTGGCTTCAGACACTCATTGCTGGTCTGTCTCCAGGTCTGTCCCTCTGACCAGGAATACAACCAAGCACAAAGAACATCACAGTTCCCCCAGCCGCTCTCACTCACAGTATGTAAAACTGGTCATTGCTGCTTCACTGCTCCCCTGCTTGGAAAGGGTTACAAAATTACGTGATTGTATTTCAGATTAAAAAGGAAATACATTCTTAACGGGAAAGTCACTTTGCAAAATACTTGTCTTGCCAAATTCTTCTCACATTAACATAATAATTTCTTATATGGCGAAAAGTAACACTAATGTATGATTTCTATTCATCTCTACTGAAGCTGACATGGGCATGAAAGAAGCTTTTCAACAGTAAGTTTGTGCTCTGTAAAAAATCCCAAACGATCCAACAAAAAAACAAACAAGAAAACAACTTGAGTCTTAACTGTTTGTACTAATTGAAAGCATTCATATAGTTGATCAAAGGGGTGAATCCAGGTTACCATACAGCCCACCTGACCTAGTCAGACTCTGTAATTTCCAAATTTTCCCCTCAAAAAGTAGATTCAGAGTAGCCCAATTTAGACAATGGTTTTCTTTCATGAAACAGCTAATACAATTTTTAAGAAGTGGGCCCTCCCTATCCCTATTAACAGAACTGCCTTGCTTAGGCAAAGAAATAGGAAATGCTGTTTTCAGAAGACATTAGCTATCAGTAGTTATCTGCAACTAGTAGAGACAGGATTAGCATCTTTAAAATTTTCTGAAAGATGACCCCAGGTTCTTCAGCAGATTATGCCACAAACAACTATTACTAACCCAAACTTTCTACCCATCCACGCTAAGTAAAAAATACCACACTTTTCAATCCAAAGTACCAATTTTACCCAACCTAAAAAAAAATTCATAATTTATAAAAAAAAAAACCACCCCAAAAAAAGACCACAAAAAAAACCACCACCACCCCAAAAACCCCACCCCAGCCACAGAGAACACAGGCATAGCAGAGTTTTCTGCAGTTTTTCCTAATACAATATTCCAAGGCCTGACCTCTGAGCTAACCACCTACTGACATTTCTAGGGATTGCCTGTGTGAACATGTCTAAATTTACACCTTAATGCATGAATTTTGGTTAAATAAGGAACTTGGTCTTTCATACTTCTGAGTGACAACACTTTTGCAGTATAAATAAGCCTATCAGAATACTTAAAATATTCACCAAAGCCTTTAAGAGCAGAAAGACACTTTCAAAGGATACTTTTCATGCTGAAATTTTAGTAAAACTACATATACCTGAAACACATTTCAGTGCGGTGTCAGCAAACAGATGAGAGTCACCTAATTATGTGATAATAATAATTGTAGCCCAAAAAGTAGCTTTCAAAGTATCAGAAGCTGGGGGAGGGGGACTTAATTCCTGAAGAAACAGGAGGCTGTCAGCTCTTCCTTGTTAGATCTTGTATGCTCTATAATGAAAATACTCCTTAGAAAATTCCCAACAACATATTCAACAGCCCTCTTCTCCCCTAGAGTATGTAGTCCTTCAAAGTTACCTAATCCAGCTTCTTTAAAATTTTATTAAGTGAAGTGTATTTGAGTAAGAAAAACAAGCCTAAACATGAAAAAGATTTAGGTGTGCTTTAATTTCATACACTGCAAGTGAAAAGCATTTCAGATTTAATCTTGTTAGTCTGCACACCTTTAAAAAACCAGAGTTTGAATACAGGGGCCTTTTTGTAGGTGGGGATGGTGCTGGATCAGACTGGGGGTGAAAACACGTAATTTATCAGCTTTTGAAAAACATCTCGCTAAATATTTTCTGTCCATTGTTCTTACAAGCGGTGAAGTGAACGGCAGCAAGTTCGGGACTCCCCGTGCCATCTGCCTTCAACCGTTAACGGGAATTTCACCATTTCCATTGAGCTTTTTACACACGGAGAAGGGCAAAAAAAAGGGGGGGGGGAGGAGAGGAGGGACGGGAAGAGCGATAAAAGCCTCGCTAGAAAGAGAGGGCCGGAGCAGAGGCTTGGGCTGCGGGACCCCCGCACCGCCGGCAGGTGCAGCGACCCCCGCGCCGCCCGCGGGCCGGGCCCGCCAGCCATTTCCAACCGCGTCACCGGCGGCTCCCCACGGAGGCGGGG